>BQNB010007356.1:8116-72417 GCA_026074375.1 Tanacetum coccineum | reverse complement strand
GAATAGACATGCACGCTCGATCACACCCTCATTCGCGTAAAACCCATGGTTAATGATTAGGAAATGGAATTAAATTGTTGTTAAATAAAAATTACGAAACAAATAGATTAAGACTAAGATACAAGTTGCTAGAAACTTTTTCCTGATCGTTACCATGATAAAGACAAGACTATTTACAACGTCTTGATCATAGATAAAAAAGAACAACCAAAGTTGGTGTTCTCATAACGGTCAACTTCCTAATCATCCCATACTTTACATACTTTACAAGGCAAGTGGCGATATCTTCCACTTTATACAATACTCTACATCGTCGATTTGTATTAACGAATAATCTATCCTTCGTATAATTCCTTCGGTAGTTACGAAACGATTATCTTCAAACTTTCCTTCTCTTTTTAGTTGCTATTTTTCTAGTTTTTTGACTTTTTTTTCATCTAACTATATACGAAACTCGAAGTAGTTTCACCATCTTTACGATCATAATAATTCCTGATAATTCCTTCGATAGTTCCTTCGTTCTTCGGACTCACCATTAATTGTGATGGTAGTAAAATCACATGAGTTTTAACTATAATATACATTCCCATTTGCAATGTGCAAATTTCCAACCGCACCAAAGACACAAGACTAGGGAAATACAAACTCTTCACTTTAAGCAACTAGAAACCGTAAATTAAACTTAATCTAACAGGGTAGGTTAAGGTGTAAAGGTGTAACGAAACAAACATTTGGTGTAGTTCCTAAAGGATTGGCTCTACGGGTTGTTCTATGGGTATCTTACTTTTAAAATGAGAGTAAATAAAGGGTTTAAATGGGGGTTAACTATCCGGTGTAGTTATTTAATAAGCAACATGTAAAGCGATTTGGGTGTAATCCTAAAATTTACCAATTTAAACAAGTTACTCCATCTAAATCCATATTACTTATTATTACGGTCTCGAATATATATACTAAGCCAAGTTCTAAAGTCTACAACATCACCGACACACTCATATTTTATGGAATTTGGGTAAACATTTAGAAACGGATAGGTTAAATCCTCACAATATCTAATAAGGGTTATTGTGTGCGGGTTATGTATCAATTAATTTCACAAAAAGTATACTTGAATTTTTTTAAATTTGAGCATAATTTAAGCATTTTAGTGTGAAAAATAGGACAAGTAAACATTCTAATTCAATCCCCCCACTTGAATTATACAACGTCCTCGTATATATAAAACATTAAATATATGGGAATTAAAAATAATTAGAATGAGAAACTCCCCTGATATTTGCTCGGTAGATTCTCCATGTTGAGTTTATTTGAGCAAGATCGTGTTGAACAGCCGCGTTGAAGTTTCAAGACTCCAACACTTCAAGATCTTCCAGATTTGTAAATTCTCCACCAATATTCATTGATATTTCTTTCACAAGGTCCTGTATAAGCGGATACGCCGTATTGATGTCTGGGAAGACAAACTCAATAAAATTAAATAACAATCCGGGTTGTCTCCCAGAAAGCACTTTTGTTTACAGCAAAGTCTTTAAGTTAGACTTGTCTTCAGCTTCTCTTCTTTTGAAATATTCACTCTCTTTTCTCCATTCTATATTTTGGTGTGAATATCCTGCTTGGTTCCGTAACATATTCATGAACTATGGTACTGAACTTACTGTCAGGCTTGATTATAAACATACCATGATATATATGCAAAAATATGAGAACATGTTAAATAGTTAGATACATCATGACATGAATAATAATAAATGTATAAATATATATAGACAAAAGATAAGGGTAGGAAGGATCATGGGTCTGGCTGCTGTGGGTCCTGCTGTGCTACGGAGGTGCTGGTACCGTCAGTCCTGCGTCTCACGCGCCTCGTGTACTCTCTCGGTGTCTCAAAATAGCTCATGTATGTCACACCTGCCCTGTCCATCATCCGTGCGAGGCTAGTGGTAGTCCATGTACAGAATATGGAAAAATCGTAAGCCATCGCACTAATCACCTCACGCTGCTCAGCTAACGTCCCACGTATCTCGTGCACGACCTCTTTCAATCTGGCCATCCTATGTGGCATGGTCCTGGCAGCTGGTGGTGGTGGTGCCTGTGCGAGTGCCGAATCAGCCTGGCCACCCTCATCAACAATAGGGGCATCCTAAGCCACCCCAGAGGCACCAGCCGCAGCATCGGGCTGCCTCTCTGTCACACCCAGATAATGGCGGACACTCGAGAATGAAACATAATGATCAATCATAATACAAGATACAAAATAGAGAAAACTATATTGCATAAACTCCAAGTGCTATGAAGACCATCAACCTCGAACAAACTCGAGTGATGTCCCAAATCGCAACTAAAATCCACAAACTCTTACAATTATTCAAATGCCCTCACAGGGGTCCAGAATCCAAACTTAATCTAAAACATCCAAATACTATAATCAAACAACAAGCAAGCAAGACTTCACATGAAATTCCACTCGGGATACTTCTAAGTCTGCTATCACACATCACCAAACTACTCTTCTTTCACTTAACCTGAAAATGATACTCGAAAACGTCAACAATAATGTTGGTAAGCTCGTAGGTTTGACCTTAAACCCAAAAGCTGTGCCAATATTTCAATAGAGGACAATAATGCTATATGACAATGAATATATGCAAACAACCTTAGCATCATCGCTAATCAATAACCATATGTCACTTACGCACCTAAAAGGCCTACCAGCTGGAGCACTAAAATTAGGAAAGGACCACACACAAACCTGGGTAGGCGTACCCATCCGCTCCAATAATCACACACATACTGGGTAGACGTACCCATCCGCTCCAAACAATCATATAACACATAATATTCACGTAGCAGTCATAAGCACGTAACTTGTCCCAAAAACAAAATCACATTTCGCACATATCAATTTAAAACATTTCAAAACACATTTGAGTATCATTTTCCCCCAACGGAAAAACAGTAAAAAGTGGGGCTACGAGAACTCACCTCACGCAAGTCTTTAGCAACCAAATCTCAATCACACAAGCAAATGCAACGACGGCCGCACATGACCTAATCCAGTTAATGTCCCAATTTAATCATCCATTTCCAAAACAATCTTCACGTTTAATGCATAGAGTTTAGACACATTATACAATTACCCAAAACGATTTAGTGGTGTGATGGTTGACGACATATTTCCACAATCATATCAATCTCATTCCCCGATAATACATACTTATACTATTTAGAGAAAATAGATAAGTAACATAAATAAATATTTATAATTAATAATTATAAATATATCTCGACAAGTTCATTCGGTAAACCTTAGTCACTTCAAAATAATTATAATACGGTTGAAATTGAAACGTTTACTCATAGTAAACATATTCGAGAAGTTTCGAGAAAAATTATATTTTTTGTTTTTAGTGAATTTATTAGATAAATAAAATAATTAAATAATATTTTATTATTTAAAAATCATGTTTTTAGGAAAATTTCTAAGTATAAACTTTTTACGAAATTTTGACATGACCCGTACGCTCATACAACGTTTTCCAAAGTTTCAAACCTTATTTTTAACACTTTTCATAAATTCGACACTTTTCGACAAAATTCCAAAATCTCAATCTTTAACGTTTACTAAAACGTTTTTCTCAAAACATCGTTCCACATCACTTCGTAAATATATTTTCACTTTCAAAAGTCCGTCAAAACTCTCATAACCACTAAATATTGCTTATTGGGCTTTAAGGCCCAACAAGGGTCCTTTAAGATATTTATAAGTCCAAAATACGATCCAAGTTCAAAACCAAGGTTCATTTATATATATAAGCATATACTTATAAGTAAAAAATAATCCGGACCATAATAAGCCCTCCCATTAAGCCACGACTTAAATAGACTTATTGGGCCGTGAGTCCAATAGCTCAAAAATACGTATATTAAGCTTGAAAATAAGCTAATATGCTACGTATCGCATTTGGTTACTACCATAGGCCTCAAAAATAGTCCACAACATACGCCATAACACAAAAATAATCAAAATCACTTTCCTAGTGATTTTGGGAAGATTTCGTGGCATATAAGCCTAAAATAAGCCAAGAAATAGCTTAAAAATAAGCCTGAATAAGCTATACAAGCTACTATCCAAAAATAAGCATTCTAGCATTATATATTATTCAACCATCACGACCACATATCAAAGCTACAAAAATCATCTTTTTCTTTTTTACAACCCACGAACCAAACACCCTCTTTTATTCATTTCGCTTTCAAAAATCTATTTTCACAACGATCAACTTGTACAACTAACATCTATGCACCTAAATAAACCCAAAAGGACAAACGAAATTTAAATTTGAAAACTTACAAGAAAATCTTCAAATTTATAGATTTTGACACGAACCGGACTACCCAAACGTTGTTTAAATGAATACCCAAACACTAGAATCAACCCCAAATATTTATGTCTTCATGTTTTCTTGATCAAAGTTCAAAAATATAATATGTGTGTGCGTGTGTTGCTCGGACGAATCAACAAAGAGATAAGAGAGAGGATTTTTTTGTGAAAATGAACTATGTGTTTTTCAAATGAGGATAGGGATCTTTTTATATGTACCATCCATGGAAACACTTCTTAAAACTTTGCCTTGATGTCTCCTAAGAGACTAGAACCGGCTAAGGGATCCAGGAGGTCTCGGGCCTTTCTTTTCGTGTCGGGATCACTTAAATACTCGTAAAACTCAACCGTAAAATTTACCCAAAGTTAATTAGCATTTTGTTTACTTTTAAAATACTTTTCCATTAACCTAAAGCATTCACATGACATATTTTCACTTTAAACCCTTTCAAAACTTATTTGGACATTAACGGACGTGTCGGACTCGTTTTTCGGCATTTCTCAAAATTCACGGGTCAAAGCACCCGGAATACAAATAACACAATAATACCTTCCAAAAGGGATTATTAATCACAATAAACCATAATTCATCACAATTCTCATAATAATCATCACCGTCAACACGATACAAAATCTGAATAAACTGACAAAAGTCAAATAGTTAAAGGACTATAAATGAAATATTCAGAACACAAAAAGAGCAAAGGTTACATTCTACCCCTCTTAAAAGAATTTCGTCCTCGAAATTCAAATACTAACATCACTAAACAAATGCAGGTACTTCAATTTCATTTGATCTTTACGTTCCCACATGAATTCAGGGACACGTTTCGAATTCTATCGAACCTTGACGATGGCAATCCTACTATGCTTCAACTTCTTAAACTCTCTTTCTAAAATTTCCACAGGCTCTTACACAAAATTCAACTTAGCATCGACTCGAATCT
This sequence comes from Tanacetum coccineum, assembly GCA_026074375.1. Lineage (NCBI taxonomy): Eukaryota > Viridiplantae > Streptophyta > Magnoliopsida > Asterales > Asteraceae > Tanacetum > Tanacetum coccineum. The sequence goes on along the minus strand of BQNB010007356.1, from coordinate 67,089 downwards.
CATCCAAAGGCACTTACAGTGTTGGATCAGCCAAACACTTCTTAAGGTTCGACACGTGGAACGTGTCGTGAACACTATTTAATTCCTCAGGCAAATCTAACCGATAGGCCACAGGGCCTACTTTCTCAACAATCTTAAATGGTCCAACAAACCTAGGTGCTAACTTCCATTTCTTCCCAAAGCATACTACACCTTTCCAAGGCGACACTTTGAGCAAGACATAGTCACACACACTAAATTCTAGAGCTTCCTCCTCTTGTCAGCATAACGTTTTTGGCGATCACGCATAGCCTTAAGTCTATCCTTAATCTGCAAAATCTTTTCAGTAGTCTCTTGCACTAACTCAGGTCCTATCAACTGACCTTCTCCAACCTCAGTTCACATAATTGGCGAACGATACTTTCTACCATACAATGCCTCAAACGGAGCACATCTCACACTAGAATGATAACTATTGTTATACGAAAACTCAACCAACGGAAGATGAACATCCCAACTTCCCCCGAAGTCCAGGATGCACGCTCTAAGCATGTCTTCTAAAGTCTGAATAGTACGCTCACTCTGACCATTAAATCGGTCCAAGGTAAAAGCCGTTACTCATGTCATAAACGAGTTCCAAATACCTCTTGCATTGACTGCCAAAACCTTGATGTGAATCGACTATCACGATCCGATATAATCGAGATTGACACACCATGTCTAGCAACTATCTCATTGAAATATAATCTAGCCAATCTATCCATCTTATAATCCTCACGCATAGGTAGAAAATGAGCAGACTTAGTCAGTCAGTCCATAATGACCCAGATTGTGTCATGCCCACTACTAGTCCTAGGCAACTTAGTCACAAAAATCATAGCTATTCCTTTCCATTTCCATACGGGAATCTCAGGTTGCTGGAGCAAGCCAGATGGCCTTTGATGCTCAGCCTTAACCTTCAGACAAGTTAAACACTTACTAACATACTCAGCTATATCCTTTTTCATTCCAAGCCACCAATACCTATCTCTCAAATCATAATACATCTTATTAGCTCCTGGGCGTACAGAGTACTTCGACTTATGGGCTTCATCAATTATCAGGGTTCTTACCTCACCCTTTAAAGGTACCCATATTCAATCCAGGTAGTACAAAGTTCCATCACTTCTCTTCTCTATCATCTTATCCAACCCTCTCTGCAATCTTGCAGACTCATCCACAACCTCCTTCTGAGTCGTCAATATCCTATCCTTGATACTCGACTGAAGGGTCATAATCATAGCTCTAACTCTCTTAGGCTTTACTATTTCCTTCCTACTTAGGGCATCAGCCACCACATTTGACTTACCAGGATGGTAGCGAATTTCACAGTCATAATCACTAAACAATTCTATCCAGTGATGCTGTCGCATATTCAACTCTTTCTAACTAAAGATATGCTAAAGACTCTTATGATCTGTATAGATGACACTCTTTGTCCCATATAGATAATGTCTCCAGATCTTAAGTGCAAACACAACCGCACCCAACTCCAAATCATTTGTAGTATAATTTTTCGCATGAATTTTCAACTGCCTAGATGCATAGGCTATCATTTTACCTTTTTGCATTAACACGCAGCCTAGTCCTATCCCGGACACATCATAATATACCGCAAAGTCTTCCGGTCCATCAGGGAGAGCTAGAACAGACGCATTACACAACTTATCTTTCAAGGTTTGAAATACCAATTCTTGTTCCTCACCCCAATCGAAAGTCTTACACTTCTGAGTCAAGATAGTAAGAGGCTTAGCTATCTTAGAAAAGTTCTTAATGAACCTATGGTAATATCCAACCAATCCTAAGAACGAATGAACCTCAGTCGGAGTTCTAGGGGCTTTCCAATTCTTAACAGCTTCAATCTTACTAGGGTCTACATGAATCCCATTACCATTTATCACATGCCTAAGAAACTGCACTTCTCTTGGCCAGAATTCACACTTAGAAAACTTAGCATACAGTTTCTCCTTTTTGAGCAGTCCCAAGACTAACCTTAAATGCTTTACATGCTCCTCTTGAGTCTTAGAGTAGATTAAGATATCGTTTACAAACACTATCAAAAACTTATCAAGATAAGTCCTACAAATTCTATTCATCAAATCCATAAATACCGTTGGTGCATTAGTCAGACCAAAAGGAATCATTGTGAACTCGAAATGTCCATAACGAGTTCTAAACGCAATATTTGGAATGTCATCCTCATGCACTCTCAGCTGATGGTATCTAGACCTAAGATCTATCTTCGAGAAAAACTGTGACCCTTGCAGTTGATCAAATAGATCATCAATTCTAGGAAGTGGATAACGATTCTTAACAGTCAACTTGTTTAATTCTCTATAATCAATGCACATCCTAAAAGAACCATCCTTTTTCTTAACGAACAATACCGGCGCTCCCCAAGGCGATGAACTTGGTCGAATGAAACCTTTGTCTTGGAGTTCCTTGAGTTGTCCTGACAACTCCTCCAATTTAGAAGGTGCCAAACGATAAGGAGACTTTGCTACCGGCGTTGCTCCAGGGGTTAACTCAATCCGAAACTCAATTTCCTGAATAGGCGGTAATCCAGATAGATCATCCGGGAATACCTCAGGAAAATCTCTAACCACAACAATCTCTTCTTGTTTCTTATCACCAACCTTAGCACCCATCAAAAATCTCGCTTTCTCTTCCGGTCTCTCTCCTAATACTCTAAGCACCTTGCCATCCGGTAGTGGTATCCTCACTACCTTCTCATGGCAAATTATTTCAGCCTTATAATTAGACAACCAATCCATACCTATAATCACATCAAAACTCCCATGCCCAAAAGGTATCAAGTCGATGTCAAAGACATGACCCTCGATTTCTAGTTTGCAACCCTTAATAACCTTATCAATCTCTACTAGCTGCCCGCTAGCTATCTCAATCTCATATTTGAAACCTAATTCGCTGGGCTCTAAGCCTAACAGAGGTATAAAAGTAGTGGAAACAAAACTATAGTCGGCACCAGAGTCAAATAAGGTAGTGGCAAAATGATTGTTCAAAGTAAACGTACCCATCACAATGTTCGGATCTTGGCGAGCTTCCTCTGCTCCCAACATGAATGCCCTACCCCTAGCCTGGTTCCCTTGGTTTCCACGACCCTGACCTCCGTTATTAGTAGCAACTTGGTTTGGACGATTTTCTTTCAGTCCTTATGCCCTATTCAATCTAGGACAAGCTGACCTGACATGGTCGGTACTACCATACTCATAACATGCCATAACAGTTAGGTTTCTAGCATTGACATGATTCACATTCCTCGGTACACCTCTGCAATCCCTAGCCAAATAACCCATGCGGTTACAGTTGAAGCATGTGCGACAAGTCCCTCCAGGTGCATGGTAGGAGTTGCAGATGGTACACTTAGGCCAAGTACCCGTATTCTCTCTTCCTACATGGTTTACAATAGTAGCAAAAGCATTCTCAGTCCTAGTCCTCTTATTATCATCCCTACCATTCTTATCCTTACTAGGTTCCCCCATATTTCCTCTTTTCTCAACCTTCTTAATCGATCCATTTCTCATAACCTTATCAGTCAGTGCACCAGAAATCTGCACAGCCTTTTGTATGGTCTTTGGTTTCGTTGTTGCCACCATCTCACAGATCTGTGGAGCAAGGCCATACACATACCTCTCAATCATCCTACTCTCTGGAGTTACTAAATGCGAAACTAACCTAGCCAACTCATGAAACCTATCAGTATACGCAGCATGGCCAGCCCCGACCATGGTGTGATTCCACAACTCAGATTCCAACTTTTGCATCTCATGACTAGGACAAAACTCTTGTATCATCATAAACTTAAAGTCATTCCATGACATACTAATAGCAACTTCCCGGCTTAGCGTGCGGATCTGAGAGTTCCACCACGTTAAAGCCTTACCCACAAATGATCCAGCAGTGTATTTCACTTTTTGGTCAATGCTACAACCACTCATATCATGCACAGACTCCATTTTCTCAATCCAACGAGTAAGAACTACAGCACCTCCCTTACCATCATATTCCTTAGGGTTACAAGCTAAGAACTCCTTATATGAACAACCTACCCGGTTGCCATTTACTATCACATTCCCAATGTTCTCCTGAACGTTCTCATTAACCACATTACCATTCTGATTTCCAACATTTCCTCGGTTACTAACCTGAGCTAGCATAGCGGGTAAGAGGTTCTGCAATTGTTAGGCAATGATCGTCGAGAAGTCGGGTGCTCTTCCATTGGCTCCCTTTACATTCCCATTGACTCCCTCAACACCCCCATTAGCTCCCATACCATGGTTATTCCTTTGACCATTCAAATCATCAACACGCTTATCATTACCTTCCTTAGGTCTTCTACCCCTTCCACCTCTACCAACCCGTACACCCGTTCCCCCTCCTAATGATTCGGCAACAGGCCGGCCAGCACTTCGGGTCCTCATCCTTGGCGGCATTATCTATACGAGGGAGAACATGGGCAACGTTAGGTAGGCAGGAAGACTCGCATATATATAGAATATCTTACTATATATATACAGATATACACATAACACCACCCTACGGTGTCAACATCGATTTGTGTGAACAACATTACTAAGTATGAGTGAGTTGTGATACGCTTATAACTACGTTGGCCACCGTACTTATATTCGCATCCTTTCCCATTCATACTCAATATTGAGCTCACACATTTCAATGACTGACATAACTAAAGCACCAAACCACGAACACACAAAAGCAAACAAAAGCGGAACACCACGCACATAGATCCTATACGCAACTAAACGACGGATCTTAGGTTATAGTCTAGGCCAATCCACCTAGTTCTCTATAACCTTGGCTCTGATTACCAATCTGTCACACCCCGACAATGGCGAAAACTCGGGAATGCAACATAATGATCAATCATAACACAAGATACAAAATAGAGAAAACTACAATGCATAAACTTCAAGTGCTATGAAGACCATCAACCTCGAACAACCTCGAGTGATGTCCCAAATCGCAACTAAAATCCACAATCTCTTACAATTATTCAAATGCCCACACAGGGGTCCATAATCCAAACTTAATCCAAAACATCCCAATACTAAAATCAAACAACAAGAAAGCAAGACTTCACATGAAAATCCACTTGGGATACTTCTAAGCCTGCTATCACAATCACCCAACTATTCCTCTTTCACTTCACCTGAAAATGATACTTGAAAACGTCAATAATAATATTGGTGAGCTCGTAGGTTTGACCTTAAACCCAAAAGCTGTGCCAATATTTCAATAGTGGACAATAGTGTTATATGACAGTGAATATATGCAAACAACCTTAGCATCACCGCTAATCAATAACCATATGTCACTTACGCACCTAAAGGGCCTACCAGCTGGAGCACTAAAATTAGGGCAGGACCACACACAAACCTGGGTAGGCATACCCATCCGCTCCAATAATCACACAAATACTGGGTAGGCGTACCCATCCACTCTAAACAATCATACAACATGTAATATTCACATAGCAGTCATAAGCACATAACTTGTCCCAAAAACAAAACCATATTTCGCACAGATCAATTCAAAACATTTCAAAACACAAATTGAGTAGTCATTATCCCCCAACGGAAAAAAACCGTAAAAATGGGCTACGAGAACTCACCTTAAGAAGCAAACTTTTAGCAACCAAATCTCAATCACCCACGCAAATGCAACGACGCCCGCAACAAGCGACCAGTCAGTTAATGTCCCAATTTAATCCATTCCAATTCCAAAATAATCTTCACGTTTATGCATATAGAGAGTTAGACGCGTTGTACAATTTCCCAAAACGATTTAGTGGTGTGATGGTTGACACAATTTCCAACAATCAATATAATCATCACATAACTCGATAATACATACTTATACTATTTAGAGAAAATAGATAATTAATATAGATAAATATTTATAATTAATAATTATAAATATATCTCGACTAGTCCATTCGGTAAACTTTGTCACTTCAAAATAAATCATAATACGGTTGAAAATGAAACGTTTACTCATACTAAACACGTTAGAGAAGTTTCGAGAAAAAATATATTTTTCGTCTTTTAGTGAATTTATTAAATAAATAAAATAATTAATAATACTTTATTATTTTTTAAAAAAATCAAAAATCATGTTTTTAGAAAAATTTCTAAGTATAAACTTTTTACGAAATTTCGACATGACCCGTACGCTTAAACAACGTTTTCCAAGGTTTCAAACCTTATTTTCAACACTCTTCATAAATTCAACACTTTTCGACAAAATTCCAAAATTTCAATCTTTAACGTTTACTAAAACGTTTTTCCCAAAATATCGTTCAATATCACTTCGTAAATACATTTCCACTTTCAAAAGTCCGACAAAACTCTCACAACGACTAAATATCGTTTATTGCCCAACAAGGGTCCATTAGGATATTTATAAGTCCAAAATACGATCCAAGTTCAAAACCAAGGTCCATTTACATATATAAGTATATACTTATATGTAGAAAATAATCCGGACCACAATAAGCCCTCCCATTAAGCCACGGCTTAAATAAGCTTATTGGGCCGTGAGTCCAATAGCTCAAAAATACGTATATTAAGCTTGAAAATAAGCTAATAAGCTACGTATCGCATTTGGTTACAACCATAAGCCTCAAAAATAGTCCACGAACATACGCCATAACACAAAATAATCAAAAATCACTTCCCTAGTGATTTTGATGAAAGACGTGGCCTATAAGCCCAAAATAAGCCACGAAATGCTTAAAAATAAGCCCACAAATAAGCTATACAAGCTATTATAAAAAATAAGTTATCTAGCAATATATATTATTCAACCATCACGACCACAACATCAAAACTACAAAATCCCTCTTTTTCCTTTTTATATTACACGAACCAAACACAGCTTTTTTTTCACCATTTCGCTTCCAAAAATTAATTCTCACGACGATCAACTTGTACAACTAACATCTATGCATCAAAATAAACCCAAAAGGACAAACGAAATTTAAATTTGAAAACTTATAAGAAAATCTTCAAATTTGTAGATCTCGACACGAACCGGACAACCCAAACGTTGTTTAAATGAATACCCGAACACTAGAATCAACCCCAAATATTTATGTCTTCATGTTTTCTTGATCAAACTTCAAAAATTTATGTGTTTGTGTGTTGTTGTAGGTGCGGACGAACACACACACTATTATGTGTGTTTTTATTTTTTTGAAATGAAAATGATTATGAGAAATGAGATAATGGGAGGCATCTTTTGTACACTTTAGACAAGGTTAGCTAAAATTAAGCCACCTTGTCTCCCTTGACTTCTTTTGACCGGCCATGGAATCCAAAGGGGACTCGGGCCTTTCTTTTCGTGTCGAGATCACTTAAATACTCGTAAAACTCAACCGTAAAATACTCCTCAAAGTTACTTAGCATTTTTATTCACTTTAAAAATACTTTTCCATTAACTTAGAGTATTCACTTGCCATATTTACACTTTAAACCCTTCAAAACTCAATTTGGACATTAACGGACGTGTCAGACTCGTTTTTCGGCATTTCTCAAAATTCACGGGTCAAACCACCCGGAATACAATTAACACAATAATACCTTCCAAAAGGGATTATTAATCACAATAAACCACAATTCATCGCAATTTTCATAAAATCACCACCGTCAACACGGTACAAAATCTGAATAAACTGACAAAAGTCAAATAGTCAAAGGACTATAAATGAAATATTCAGAACACAAAAAGGGCAAGGGTTACATTCTACCCCCCTTAAAAGAATTTCGTCCCCAAAATTCAACTACTAACATCACTAAACAAATGCGGGTACTTCAATTTCATCTGATCTTCACGTTCCCACGTGAATTCAGGGCCACGTTTCGAATTCCATCGAACCTTGACGATGACAATCCTACTACGCTTCAACTTCTTAAACTCCATTTCGAAAATTTCAGTAATAGCTCTTCTCAAACCTCACTTAGCATCAACTCGAATCTCATCCAAAGGCACTTGCAGTGTTGGGTCAGCCAAACACTTCTTAAGGTTCGACACGTGAAACGTGTCATGAACACCATTTAATTCCTCAGGAAAATCTAACCGATAGGCCACAGGGCCTACCCTTTCGATAATCTCAAAAGGTCCAATAAATCTAGGTGTTAACTTCCCTTTCTTCCCAAAGCGTACCACACCTTTCCAAGGCGATACTTTGAGCAAGACATAGTCACCTACACAAAACTCTAGAGGCTTCCTCCTCTTATCAGCATAACTTTTCTGACGATCACGCGCAGCCTTAAGTCTATCCTTAATCTATGAGATCTTCTCAGTAGTTTCTTGCACTAACTCAGGTCCTATCAACTGACCTTCTCCAACCTCAGCCCACATAATTGGCGAACGACACTTTCTACCATACAATGCCTCAAACAGCGCACATATCACACTAGCATGATAACTATTGTTATACGAAAAGTCAACCAACGAAAGATGAACATCCCAACTTCCTCCGAAGACAAAGACGCATGCTCTAAGCATGTCTTCCAAAGTCTGAATAGTACGCTCACTCTGACCATCGGTCTGAGGGTGATAAGCCGTACTCATGACTAAACGAGTTCCTAATGCCTCTTGCATTGACTGCCAAAACCTTGATGTGAAACGACTATCACGATCCGATATAATCGAGATCGGCACACCATGTCTAGCAACTATCTTATTCAAATACAATCTAGCCAACCTTTCCATCTTATAATCCTCACGCATAGGTAGAAAATGAGCAGACTTAGTCAATCGGTCCACAATGACCCAAATTGTGTCATGCCCACTACTAGTCCTAGGCAACTTAGTCACAAAATCCATAGCTATCCCTTCCCATTTCCATACGGGAATCTTAGGTTGTTGGAGCAAGCCAGATGGCCTTTGATGCTCTACTTTAACCTTCAAACAAGTCAAACACTTACTAACATACTCAGCTATATCCCTTTTTCATTCCAGGCCACCAATACCTATCTCTCAAATCATAATACATCTTATCAGCTCCTGGGTGTACAGAGTACTTTGAATTATGGGCTTCATCCATTATCAGGGTTCTTACATCACCCTTCAAAGGTACCCATATTCGATCCATGTGGTACAAAGTCCTATCATTTCTCTGTTCTATCATGTCATCCAAACCTTTCTGCAACCCTGCAGACTCATCCACAACCTCCTTCTGAGCCGACAGTATCCTATCCTTGATACTCGACTGAAGGGTCATATTCATAGCTCTAACTCTCTTAGGCTTTACTCTTTCCTTCCTACTTAGGGCATCAGCCACCACATTCGCCTTACCAGGATGGTAGCGAATTTCACAGTTATAATCACTAAACAATTCTATCCAGCGACGTTGTCGCATATTCAACTCTTTCTGACTAAAGATATGGCAGAAGACCTCAATGTACTATAATGACACTCTTTGTCCCATACAAATAATGTCTCCAGATCTTAAGTGCAAACACAACCGCACCCAACTCCAAATCATGGGTAGTATAATTCTCCTCATGAATTTTTAACTGCCTAGACGCATAGGCTATCACTTTACCTCTTTGCATTAACACATAGCCTAGTCCTATCCCGGACGCATCACAATATACCACAAAGTCTTTTGGTCCATTGGGGAGAGCTAGAACAGGCGCATTACACAACTTATCCTTCAAGGTTTGGAATGTCATTTCCTGTTCCTCACCCCAATCAAAAGTCTTACACTTCTGAGTCAAGATAGAGAAGGAAGACTAATCTTCTATCTTAGAAAGTTCTCATGAACCCTAGCTATAATATCGCAGCCAATCCTAAAAACGAACGAACCTCAGTCGGAGTTAGGGGCTTTCCAATTCTTAACAGCTTCAATCTTACTAGGGTCTACATGAATCCCATTACCATTTATCACATGCCGAAGAAACTGCACTTCTCTTAGCCAGAATTCATACTTAGAAAACTTAGCATACAGTTTATCCTTTTTGAGCAGTCCCAAGACTAACCTTAATGTCCCAATTTAATCATCCAATTCCAAAATAATCTTCACGTTTGATGCATAGAGTTTAGACGTGTTGTACAATTTCCCAAAACGATTTAGTGGTGTGATGGCTGACGACATATTTCCATAATCATATCAATCGCATTACTTATTAATACATACTTATACTATTTAGAGAAAATAGATAAGTAATATAGATAAATATTTATAATTAATAATTATAAATATATCTCGACTAGTCCATTCGGTAACCTTTGTCATTTCATAATAAATTATAATACGATTTAAAATGAAACGTTTACTCATACTAAACACATTAGAGAAGTTTTGAAAAAAATTATAGTTTTCGTCTTTTAGTGAATGGGTTAATAGACAAAGAAGTTACTATACTTTCCCAAAAAGTTCGCCTAAGTTACTCAATTTTCACTTAGGTTACTGAACTTTTGATAAACATACACCCCCATATTACATTCAATTAAATCAAGCAACCTTGACATATATTTTAGGTAAGTTAATAACTAGATAAGTAATATAAGTAAATATTTATAATTAATAATTATAAATATATCTCGACAAGTCCATTCGGTAACCTTAGTCACTACAATATAATCATAATACTATTGAATTTGAAACGTTTACTCATAGTAAACATATTCGAGAAGTTTCGAGAAAAAATATATTTTTTGTCTTTTAGTGAATTTATTAAATAAATAAAATAATAAAATAATATTTTATTATTTAAAAATCAAAAATCATGTTTTTAGAAAAATTTCTAAGTATAAACTTTTTACAAAATTTCGACATGACCAGTACGCTCATACAACGTTTTCTAAGGTTTCAAACCTTATTATCAACACTATTCATAAATTCGACACTTTTCGACAAAATTTCAAAACCTCAATCTCATACGTTTACTAAAACGTTTTCCCCAAAATATCGTTTAATATCACTTCGTAAATACATTTTCACTTTCAAAAGTCCGTCAAAACTCTCATAACGACTAAATATCGCTTATTGGGCTTTAAGGCCCAACAAGGGTCTATTAAGATATTAATAAGTCCAAAATACAATCCAAGTCCAAAACCAAGGTCCATTTACAAACATAAGCTTATATCAAGTAGTAAAAAATAATCCGGACCACAATAAGCCCTCTCATTAAGCCACGGCTTAAATAGACTTACTAGGCCATGAGCTCATAAGCTCCAAAATACGTATATTAAGCTTGAAAATAAGCTAATAAGCTACGTATCGCATTTGGTTTCTACCATAAGCCTCAAAAATAGTCCACAACATACGCCATAACACAAAAATAATCAAAATCACTTGCCTAGTGATTTTGGGAATCGTTCATGGCCTATAAGCCCAAAATAAGCCAAGAAATAGCTTAAAAATAAGCCCAGATAAGCTATACAAGCTACTATAAAAAAATAAGCATTCTAGCATCATATATTATTCAACCATCATGACTACAACATCAAAACTACAAAAACCCTCTTTTTCTTTTTTACAACCCACGAACCAAACACAACCTTTCTAAAAATCGATTTTCACAACGATCAACTTGTACAACTAACATCTATGCATCAAAATAAACCCAAAAGGACAAACGAAATTTAAATTTGAAAACTTACAAGAAATTCTTTAAAAATGTATATTTTGACACGAATCGGACAACCCAAACGTTGTTTAATGAATACCCAAACACTCGTATCAACCCGGAATATCACGTTCTTGATCAAAGTTGGAATTTTTATGGTGGTTTATGGTGGTTAGGTGGCGGACGAAACACACACACACCTATGTGTATGTTTTTGTTTTTTTGAAAAGAAATGGATAATGAGAAAATGTTTCTAGTAAATGGAATATAAGTGTACTCCTTGGTACACATTAGCTAAAATTAAGCCATCTTGCCCCTTACTCTTACCCATAACCGGCCAAAGGATCCAAAGAGGTATCGGACCTTTCTTTTCGTTCCGGATCACTTAAATACTTGTAAAACTCAACCGTAAAATTTACCCCAAAGTTAATTAGCATTTTTATTCACTCTAAAAATACTTTTCCATTAACCTAGAGTATTTACACGACATATTTTCACTTTACACCCTTCAAAACTCATTTGGACATTAACGGACGCGTCGGACTCGTTTTTCGGCATTTCTCAAAATTCACGGGTCAAACCACCCGGAATACACACAACATAATAATACCTTCCAAAAAGGATTATTAATCACAATAAACCACAATTCATCACATATCTCATAAAATCATCACCGTCAACACGGTACAAAATCTAAATAAACTGACAAAAGTCAAATAGTCAAAGGACTATTAATGAAATATTCAGAACATAAAAAGGGCAAAGGTTACATTCTATCCCCCTTAAAAGAATTTCGTCCTCGAAATTCAACTACTAGCATCACTAAACAAATGCGGGTACTTCAATTTCATCTGATCTTCACGTTCCCACGTGAATTCAGGGCCACGTTTAGAATTCTACCGAACCTTGACGATGGCAATCCTACTACGCTTTAACTTCTTAAACTCTCTTTCCAAAATTTCCATAGGCTCTTCCATAAAATTCAATTTAGCATCAACTCGAATCTCATCCAAAGGCACTTGCAGTGTTGGATCAGCCAAACACTTCTTAAGGTTCGACACGTGAAACGTGTCATGAACACCATTCAATTCCTCAAGCAAATCTAATCGATAGGCCACAGGGCCTATTTTCTCAATAATCTCAAACGGTCCAACAAACCTAGGTGCTAACTTCCCTTTCCTTCTAAAGCGTACCACACCTTTCCAAGGCGATACTTTGAGCAAGACATAGTGACCTACACTAAACTCTAAAGGCTTCCTCCTCTTATCAGCATAACTTTTCTGGTGATCACGCCCAGTCTTAAGCCTATCCTTAACCTGCGAGATCTTCTCAGTAGTCTCTTGCACTAACTCAGGTCCTATCAACTGACCTTCTCCAACCTCATCCTACATAATTGGCCAACGACACTTTCTACCATACAATGCCTCAAACGGAGCACATCTCACACTAGAATGATAACTATTGTTATATGAAAACTCAACTAACGGAAGATGAACATCCCAACTTCCTTCGAAGTCTATGACGCACGCTCTGAGCATGTCTTCCAAAGTCTGAATAGTACGCTCACTCTGACCATCGGTCTGAGGGTGATAAGTCGTACTCATGTTTAAACGGGTCGCTAATGCCTCTTGTATTGAATGCAAAAACCTTGATGTGAAACGACTATTACGATCTGTTATAATCAAGATCGGCACACCATGTCTAGCAATTATCTTATTCAAATACAATCTAGCCAATCTTTCCATCTTATAATCCTCACGCATAGGTAGAAAATGAGCAAATTTAGTCAATCGGTCCACAATGACCCAGATTGTGTCATGCCCACTACTAGTCCTAGGCAACTTAGTCACAAAATCCATTGCTATCCCTTCTTATTTCCATACAGGAATCTCAGGTTGCTGGAGCAAGCCGGATGGCCTTTGGTGCTCAGCCTTAACCTTTAAACAAGTCAAACACTTTCTAACATACTCAGCTATATCCTTTTTCATTCCATGCCACCAATAGCTATCTCTCAAATCATAATACATCTTATCAGCTCCTAGGTGTACATAGTACTTCGACTTATGGGCTTCATCCATTATCAGGGTTCTTACCTCACCCTTCAAAGGTACCCATATTCGATCCAGGTAGTATAAAGTTCCATCACTTCTCTGCTCTATCATCTCATCCAAACCTTTCTGTAATACTACAAACTCATCCGCAGCCTCCTTCTGAGCCGTCAGTATCCTATCCTTAATACTCAAATGAAGAGTCATATTTATAGCTCTAACTCTCTTAGGCTTTACTCTTTCCTTCCTACTTAGGCCATCAGCCACCACATTCGCCTTACCAGGATGGTAGCGAATTTTACAATCATAATCACTAAACAACTCTATCCAGTGACGCTGTCGTATATTCAACTCTTTCTGACTAAAGATATGCTGGAGACTCTTATGATCCGTATAGATGACACTCTTAGTCCCATACAGATAATGTCTCCGGATCTTAAGTGTAAACACAACCGCACCCAACTCCAAATCATGGGTAGTATAATTCTTCTCATAAATTTTCAACTACCTAGATGCATAGGCTATCACTTTACCTCTTTGCATTAACACACATCCTAGTCCTATCCCGGACGCATCACAATATACCACAAAGTCTTCTAGTCTATCGGGGAGAGCTAAAATAGGCGCGCATTACAGTACTTATCCTTCAAGGTTTGAAATGTCAATTCCTGCTCCTTACCCTAATCAAAAGTCTTACACTTCTGAGTCAAGATTGTAACAAACTTAGCTATCTTAGAAAAGTTCTCAATGAACTTACGATAATACCTAGCCAATCTTACGAACGAGTGAACCTCGGTCGGAGTTCTAGGGGATTTCCAATTCTTAACAGCTTCAATCTTACTAGGGTCTACATGAATCTCATTACCATTTATCACATGCCCAAGAAACTGTACTTCTCTTAGCCAGAATTCACACTTAGAAAACTTAGCATACAGTTTCTTATTTTTGAGCAATCCCAAGACTAACCTTAAGTGTTCTACATGCTCTTCTTTAGTCTTAGAGTAGATTAAGATATTGTCTATAAACACTATCACAAACTTATCAAGATAAGGCCTACAAACTCTATTCATCTAGTCTATAAATACCGTTGGTGTGTTAGTCAGACCAAATGGCATTAATGTGAACTCAAAATGTCCATAACGTGTTCTAAACGCGGTCTTTAGAATGTCATCCTCATGCACTCTCAGCTGATGGTATCCAGACTTAAGATCTATCTTTGAGAAAAACTGCGGCCCTTGTAGTTGATCAAATAGATCATCAATTCTAGGAAGTGGATAATGATTCTTAACAGTCAACTTGTTCAGTTCTATATAATCAACGCACATACTAAAGACACCATCCTTTTTCTTAACAAACAATACCGGCGCTCCCCAAGGCGACGAACTTGGTCGAATGAAACCTTTGTCTTGGAGTTCCTTGAGTTGTCCAGACAACTCCTCCATTTCAAAAGGTGCCAAACGATAGGGATACTTTGCTACCGATGTAGCTCTATGGATCAATTCAATCTGAAACTCAATTTCCCAAATAGGCGGTAATCCATATAGGTCATACGGAAATACCTCAGGAAAATCTCTAACTACAACAATCTATTCTTGTTTCTTATCACTAGCCTTATCACTCATCAACAATCTCGCTTTCTCTTTCGGTCTCTCTCCTACTACTCTAAGCACCTTGCCATCAGGTAGTGGTATTCTCACTACCTTCTCATGGCAAATTATTTCAGCCTTATAATTAGACAACCAGTCCATACCTATAATCACATCAAGACTTCCATGCCAAAAGGTATCAAATCGATGTCAAATACATGACCCTCGATTTTTAGTTTACAACCCTTAATAACCTTATCAATCACTACTAGCTGCCCGTTAGCTATCTCAATCTCATATTTGTATCCTAAGTCATTGGGCTCTAAGCCTAACAGATGTATGAAAGTAGTAGAAACAAAACTATAGTCGGCACCAAAGTCAAATAAGGTATTGGCAAAATGATTGTTCAAAGTAAACGTACCCGTCACAATGTTCGGATCCTGGCGAGCTTCCTCTGCTCCTAACATGAATGCCCTACCCCTAGCCTGGTTCCCTTGGTTTCCACGACCCTGACCCCTGTTATTAGCAGCAACTTGATTTGGACGATTTTCTTCCGGTCCTTGAGCTCTATTCAATTTAGGACAAGCTGACCTGACATGGTCGGTACTACCACACTCATAACATGCCCTAACAGTTGGGTTTCTAGCATTGACATGATTCAAATTCCTCAACACGCCTCTATAATCCCTTGCCAAATGACCCGGGCGGTTACAGTTGAAGCATGTGGGACAAGGCCCTCCGGGTGCATGGTAGGAGTTGCAGGTGGTACACTTAGGCTAAGTACCTGTATTCTCTCTTATTACAGGGTTTACAGTAGTAGCAAAAACATTCCCAGTCCTAGTCCTCTTATTATCATCCCTTCTACTCTTATCCTTGCTAGGTTCCCCCACATTTCCTCTTTTCCCAACCTTCTTAATTGATTCATTCCTAACAACCTCATCGGTCAGTGCACCAGAAATCTGCACAACCTTCGGTATAGTCTTTGGCTCTATTGCTGCCACCATCTTATGGATCTGTGGAGGAAGTAAACGAGTTTGAAATTCAGTAACGTAAACGAGTTTGTAAACGAGCATGTTTCTCACCCCAAAAGTAGTAAAGTATATGTAAAACAAGTAAAACGTGGGGCTATGAACTCACCTTGATGTTGCAGAGCAACTAGCAGAAATGCAAATAATAAGCACAGCACAAACAGAAAACGGAACGGCTCGACCAAGAAGATGCAGCTTAACTTAACGGCTAAGTCCCACTAGCTTAGGATGATGAATTGGGGTTTCTGATGATGAGTACGTCCAACGCAACAACGTGATAAAGGATTTGGATTTCAAGTTGGATGAGTTTGGTGGTTGGTTAAATAAAATAAATCGAAAAACAACGCAAAGTATGTAATATATTCCGTATATATTACATATGAAAAATGAACAATTATATAATTCATATGGTGAATTATATAATAAAGACAAACAACCAAAAGAATAAGTCGCAATATATAATACTTTACAAGTATTATATAAGAAACGTAAGAAAATAATTGTAACAATTAATTCGACACGTTTTCAGAAATCACCAATTAAATTAATAAAACGTTCTTGCATAAAAGTAAACACACGTTTTAAAGTTAAGAATTAAGTAAACGATGTTTTAAAAGTTTCTACAAAATTTATGGTTTATCTTTTAGTAGGAATAAATAAAATAATATTTTATAAATTTGTATTTCGTTTCCTTTTTAGCTAAAATGGTTGTCTCGTTTGTAAAAGATAACTTTCGTTCGTTGTCGAAGTTTATTGTATAATTGTAATTAAATATCCTTAAGTATAACTTAGTCCGATTCATCGGTTTCCAAAAATAATAGAAGTTGTAGCGAGAAATACTAAGTATAAAATTTTATAAAAATTTCGGCATGACCTATTCGTTTATATAACGTTTCCCATCTTTACAAAATTCAACGTTTTCCCTTTTCAATCAAACCATGTTGCAATACCACGTGTTCAACATATATTTTAACAAAATAAAACAAATAACAAAATATAGCAAAACCAAACACAACCCTTGTTGGGGCCGCTGTCCCAAACACGCCCTTATGGGCTGTTAACAGCAAAACCAAACACCCCTTGAGTGCTGTTAAACCCAGAACCAAACGCCCCTTTATGGGCAGTTTAATCAGCAACCAAACGCCCCCTGTGGGCTGTTTAACCACACAAACAAACACACCCTTGTTGCGTTTATCAAAACAAACGCACCCTAACTGTACAAAAATCAAACGCACCCTTTTTGTTTTAAAAGAAAGCCACACTTAAATACTACAACAAAAACATAACCATCTAAACTCAAAAAAAAAAAAGAGGTGAAGGTGGTCAACGGCTGCTGCCGTAGCGGGGTGGTGGTGGTATGCTGCTGTTGAGCCGCGGTAGCGTGGAGGTGAGGTGGTTGGTGGTTCGGTGGTGCCGAAGACGAGGTGGAGGTGATGTTGGCGACGAGATGGAGATGGTGGAGTGTGGTAGCAGCGGCTGCTGCCGCAGTTGGTGGTGGGGTGGAGATGCGTGACGAGGTGATGGGGTGAGGTGGTGTTCGGTCGTGGTGGTGCTCGGTGGGGGCAGCCGTGGCTGAGGTGGCTGACGGGGTGGATATGGTTGTGGTGACGGCCGGAATCTGGCCAGAAATTTGGCCGGATAAGATGGGGGCGCCGGAATAATAGAGGGGAGGAGAGGAGATGTATAAGTGTGTCTGTTAGGGTTTGAGGATAATGAGAAAACCCTAGTAACTTTGATATATATACACAAAAGTTATAAAAGAATGTGACAAGCCCAAAATAGATGAGGGGTTAATTTTATAAATGTTACCACAAGGACCCATAGTGTAATTTTTGTTAAATATCGGTTCGGGACTCGTTTGGGTTAGTTAACGGATTATTCAAAATACGAAAGTTGCGCCATTGTTTTCCAAATCATTTTTCCTATAAAAATGAATATTCACTCAAACTAGTATTTTATAAATATATTTAAAATTATATTAAGATCATTATTAATTATGTGGTATATTGGAGGCGCGGAGTAAGCTTGTCTAGTAAAAAATGAAACTTCATTTGAACGTGTTCGCGTTGTTTAAATAAACGCTTTGAATAAAATGTAAATAATTTATTAAATATTTTTATTTAATAAAAAGTGATCATTGAATATAAATTTAATTATTTTTGGGTCGGTACGAGCTGTGTTCAAAATTTTGCGAGGCTATTTTAGTCATTTTCTGCTTGGTTTCAAGTCTCGGGTAAAACTGAAAAGTTGTTCGGAATGTCGTTTTACATCAAATTGCTTTAGAGTCCGGGTCGTGAAAAGGTGATTTAGCGGGTCGTTTTTGATAAGTCAACTTAAAATAATATATATCTTCTCGTTTTCAAGTCAAATAAGTTTGAAAAATAAATTTGTAAATGAGAGATAATAATAATAATTATGATTTATTATTTAAAATACTTTCAAAAATTACCGGTTACGCGGTAATCGTTTTTATGTGACCGTAAAAAGTCAAAAAGTCAAAAAGTCAAGTCAGACCCAAAAGTCAAAGGGTAAAATAGTCATTTAAAATATCGAAAATTGCGGGGTGTGACAACAGCCTAGTCCTATCCCGGACGCATCACAATATACCACAGTCTTCCGGTCCATCGGGGAGAGCTAGAACATGCGCATTACACAACTTTTCTTCAAGGTCTGAATGTCAATTCCTGTTCCACCCCCAATCGAAATCATACTCTTCTGAGTCAAGAAAGTAAGAGACTTAGCCTATTAGAGCAAGTCTCAATGAACATACATACTACCCATCCACTCCTAAGAATAAACGAACTTATTCAAGTGCTATGGGCTTTCCAATTCTTAACATCAATGCTTTACTAGGGGTCACATAGTTTTTTTTTCCCATTACCATTTATCAGATGCCTAAGAAACTGCAATTCTCTTAGCCAGAATTCACACTTTGAAAACTTAGCATACAGTTTCTCTTTTTTGAGCAATTCCAAGACTAACCTTAAGTGTTCTACATGCTCCTCTTGAGTCTTAGAGTAGATTAAGATATCGTCTATAAACACTATCACAAACTTATCAAGATACGGCCTACAAACTCTATTCATCAAATCCATAAATATTGCTGGTGCATTAGTCAGACCAAAGGGCATTACAGTGAACTCGAAATGTCCATAACGAGTTCTAAACGCAGTCTTTGGTATGTCATCCTCATGCACTCTCAGCTGATGGTAACCAAACCTTAAGAATCTATCTTCGAGAAAAACTACGACCCTTGCAGTTGATCAAATAGATCATCAATTCTAGGAAGCGGATAACGATTCTTAACGGTTAACTTGTTTAATTCTCTATAATCAATGCATGTCCTAAAAGAACCATCCTTTTCTTACGAATCAACACCGGGCGCTCCCCAAGGCGATGAACTTGGTCGAATGAAACCTTTGTCTTGGAGTTCCTTGAGTTGTCCAGACAACTCCTCCATTTCAGAAGGTGCCAAACGATAGGGAGACTTTGCTATCGGCGTTGCTCAAGGGATTAACTTAATTCGAAACTCAATTTCCCGAATAGGCGGTAATCCAGATAGATCATCCGGGAATACCTTTGGAAAATCTATAACCACAACAATCTCTTCTTGTTTCTTATCACTAACCTTAACACTCATCAACAATCTCGCTTTCTCTTCCGGTCTCTCTCCTACTACTCTAAGCACCTTGCCATCCGGTAGTGGTATCCTCACTACCTTCTCATGGCAAATTATTTCAGCCTTACAATTAGACAACCAGTCCATACCTATAATCACATCAAAAACTCCCATGTCCAAAAGGTATCAAGTCGATGTCAAAGACATGACCCTCGATTTCCAGTTTGCAACCCTTAATAACCTTATTAATCTCTACTAGCTGCCGTTAGCTTCTCAATCACGTAACTGATCCTAAATCCAGTCCTTTTATTATCATCCCTTCCACTCCTATCCTTGCTAGGTCCCTACATTTCCTCTTTTCTCAACCTTCTTAATTGATCCATTCCTAACCACCTCATCGGTCAGTAAACCAGAAATCTGCACTGCTTTTTGTATAGTCTTTTGGCTCCATTGCTGCCACCATCCCACGGATTTGTGGAGCAAGGCCATACACATACCTCTCAATCATCCTACTCTCAGGAGTTACCAAATGTGGAACTAACCTAGCCAACTCATGAAACCTATCAGTATACGCAGCATGGCCAGCCCCGACCATGACGTGATTCCACAACTCAGATTCCAACTTTTTGCATCTCATGACTAGGACAAAACTCTTGTATCATCGTAAACTTAAAGTCATTCCATGACATACTAACAGCAACTTCCTGGCTTAGCGTGCGGATCTGAGAGTTCCACCACGTTAAAGCCTTACCCACAAATGAACCAGCAGTGTATTTCACTTTTTGGTCATTACTACAACCACTCATATCCTGTACGTTCTCCATTTTCTCAATCCAACGAGTAAGAACTACAGCACCTCCCTTACCATCATATTCCTTAGGGTTACAAGCTAAGAACTCCTTATATGAACAACCTACCCGGTTGCCATTTACTAACACATTCCCCACGTTCTCATGAACGTTCTCATTAACCTATTACCATTCAGCTTTCTAAAAATTTTCTCGGTACTAACCGAGCTAGGCATGGCGGGTAAGAGGTTCTGCAATTGTTGGGCAATGATCGTCGAGAAGTCGGGTGCACCCCCATTGGCTCGAAAACAAAAAGAAATTAGAAAAAGCAGAAAAAGAGAGAGATAAGTTAAAACTAACATTAGAGAAGTTTCAAAATTCATCTAATTCTTTGAACAATTTGCTGGAAAGTCAAGTTAGTGTCAAGTTTAAAACTAGACTTGGATATAATGCAGCTTCTTCTACTGCAACTTCTCCTGCAGTAGAAAGCTTTGTGAATTCATGTAAGATGTTAGAAAATCAGGAGTATAATAAGTCCAAATCTGATAAGGGATATCATGCAGTTCCCCCACCATATACAGGGAACTTCGTTCCCTACAAACCTGATCTAACGTTTATAGATGAAATAGTTGAAAGTGAGAATATTGATGTTACTACTATTGTTACACCTAGTAATGTTAAGACAGTTGAATCAAATCATGAGTTTGCTAATGTAAAAAATAATTATGATGCAGTAGAACCTAAAACTGTTTGGAAGAACAGCTTTAGACCTCTAGTCATTGAGGATTGGAATTCTGATGATGATAGTGAGGTAGAAATTATACCTAATGTTAAGGATAAAACTGTTAGACCTAGCACTGAAAAGATAAAATTTGTTAAGTCTACTAGGGAAACAGTAGAAAAGGTAGAAACACCTAAACAAAATTGTCACACCCCGACAAAGGCGGAATGCAACATAATGATCAATCATAACACAAGATATAAAATAGAGAAAACTACATTGCATAAACTCCAAGTGTTATGAAGACCATCAACCTTGAACAAACTCAAGTGATGTCCCAAATCGCAACTAAAATCCACAATCTCTTACAATTATTCCAATGCCCACACAAGGGACCATGATCCAAACTTAAACAAAAACATCCAAATACTAGAATCAAACAACAAGCAAGCAAGACTTCAAACGAAATTCCACACGGGATACTTCTAAGTCTGCTATCAAAATCACCAAACTACTCTTCTTTGACTTCACCTAAAAATGATACTCGAAAACGTCAACAATAATGTTGGCGAGCTCGTAGGTTTGACCTTAAACCCAAAAGTTGTGCCAATATTTTGCAATAGTGGACAATAGTGCTATATGATAGTAAATATATGTAAACAACCTTAGCATCACCGCTAATCAATAACCATATGTCACTAACGCACCTAAAAGGCCTATCAGCTGGAGCATTAAAATTAGGGCAGGGCCACACACAAACCTGGGTAGGCGTACCCATCGGCTCCAATAATCACACACATACTGGGTAGGCGTACCTATCCGCTCCAAGAATCATATAACATATAATATTCATATAGCAGTCATAAGCACATAACTTGTCCCAAAAATAAAACCACATTTTGCACAGATCAATTCAAAACATTTCAAAATACATTTGAGTATCATTTTCCCCCAACGGAAAAACCAGTAAAAAGTAGGGCTACGAGAACTCACCTCAAGCAAGTCTTTAGCAACCAACTCTTAATCACACAAGCAAATGCAACGACGCCCGCACACGACCTAGTCCAGTTAATGTCCCAATTTAATCATCCAATTCCAAAACAAACTTCACGTTTGATGCATAGAGTTTTTGACGCGTTGTATAATTACCCAAAATAGTTTAGTGGCGTGATGGTTGACAACTTATTTCCTCTTCACAGCTATAATCTTATTTCATATAATTCATATACTTTATTACTATTTTGAGAAAATAGAAAAGTAAATATAATATATATGTGTCTTAATTATTAATTATAATATATCTCGACTAAGTTCATTTCGGTATACCTTAGTCACTTCGAAATAGGCATTATACGGTTGAATATGAAACGTTTACTCGTAATAATCACCATTAGAGAAATTCGCGAGAAAAAATATAATTTTTTGTCTTTTAGGTGAATTTATTTAAATAAATAAAATATTAAATTTTTTTTATTTTTTATATTCTAAAATATGTTTTTAAGAAAGAAAATTTTCTAAGTATAAAACTGGTTTACGGAAATTTCGACATGACCGTAGTTAATACAGCGTTTTCCAGGTTTCTTTTTTTAAAACCTTATTTTTTACATTTTCACATATTCGACACTTTTCGACGATATCCCAAATCTCACTGCTTTAACGACTTATACAACACGTTTTTCATAAAGATCGTTCAATAATCCACTTCATAAATACATTATCCACTTTCAAGGTTCCTCAAAACTCTTACTACTAAATATCGCTTAGTGGTCTTTAAGGTCCAACATGGGTCCATTAAGACCATTTATAAGTCCGAAAATACGTTCCAAGTCCTCAAAACCCAAGGCTATTTACATTTAATATTATACGTATATGTAGAAAAATAATCCGGGAACACAATTAAGCCCTCTCATTAAGCCACGGCTTAAATGGACTCGTTGGGCCGTGAGCCCATATGCTCAAAATTACGTATATTAAGCTTAAAATAAGCTAGTAAGCTACGTATTGCATTTGGTTACTACCACAAACCTCAAAAATAGTCCACAACATATGTCATACACAAAATTAATCAAAATCACTTTCCTAGTGATTTTGGGGATCCATTTGTGGCCTATAAGCCCTAATAAGCCAAGAAATAGCTTAAAAATAAGCCCGAATAAGCTATACAAGCTACTATGAAAAATAAGCATTCTTGCATCATATATTATTCAACCATCACGACCACGACATCAAAACTACAAAAACCCTCTTTTTCCTTTTCTTTTTACACGAACCAAACACCCCCTTTTTCTTTCGTTTCACTTTTAAAAATCGATTTTTCACAACGATCAACTTATACAACTAACATCTATGCATCAAAATAAACCCAAAAGGACAAACGAAATTTAAATTTGAAAACTTACAAGAAATTCTTTAAAAATGTATATTTTGACACGAATCGGACAACCCAAACGTTGTTTAATGAATACCCAAACACTCGTATCAACCCGGAATATCACGTTCTCGATCAAAGTTGGAATTTTTATGGTGGTTAGGTGGCGAACGAAACACACACACACACCTATGTGTGTGTTTTTATTTTTTTGAAATAAAATGAATAATGTGAAAATGTATCTAGTAAATGGAATATAAGTGTACTCTTTGGGACACATTAGCTAAAATTAAGCCATCTTGCCTCCTACTCTTACCCATAACCGGTCAAAGGATCCAAAGAGGTCTCGGGCCTTTCTTTTCGTGTCGGGATCACTTAAATACTTGTAAAACTCAACCCTAAAATTTACCCCAAAGTTAATCAGCATTTTTATTCAGTTTAAAAATACTTTTTCATTAACCTAGAGTTTTTACACGATATATTTTCACTTTACACCCTTCAAAACTCATTTGGACATTAACGGACGTGTCAGACTCGTTTTTTGGCATTTCTCAAAATTCACGGGTCAAACCACCCGGAATACACACAACACAATAATACGTTCCAAAAGGGATTATTAATCACAATAAACCACAATTCATCACATATCTCATAAAATCATCACCGTTAACACGGTACAAAATCTGAATAAACTGACAAAAGTCAAATAGTCAAAGGACTATTAATGAAATATTCAGAACACAAAAAGGGCAAAGGTTACATCAAGTGAGTCTACAAGTTTTAGAAAATCCTTAAGATATTGGTTTGGATCCTCGGAATGAAGTCCGTGGAATGAACATCTATTTTGCACGAACCGGATGGTGTCGGATCGTAGAGGCACCACATTGTTCCTATCACGAAGTCTAATGGTGTTTCGATAACCCTTGTTGCTTGGTCTAGAATAATCTCCTAAGGTACGAATATGATTTTCATTTTCCATGGAGGTCAACAAAAAGAGTTTTACAAAACAAAGAAAATATAGACTACAAGAAAGCTAATTGATAATAAATTAAAATCTCACTTGATAGGAATCAAGTGAGTAGACCTAAGATAAATAAAATTCAAAACCTAACTATTCCCCGGCAGTAGCGCCAAAAACTTGATGTGCGGTCGTTGAAAACTCACAAGAAGTTTTACAACTCCCTAGGTAGTGTACCTAACTGTTGTAGTGTAATATAGGCAAGACTCGGGGGTTGTTATCGTGCTCTAGGGGAATAGGTTAGGATGGTTTGAACAAAATGTAACTAAGGTCTAAAGGATTAAAAGAAGATTATTTTTGTGTTTTTATATTTTAAGAAAGTAGATAAAATCTCGGTTTTAAAGGGGGGTTTTGTTTTTAAGCTAATTAAACTAAATAACTGAATTAAAAACTAAACTACTATGGAAACTCATATAGGTAAATAAATGTGTTTACTTAATCATGCATTGATCCTTAGTTTGCTTCTCCTAATTTTATTGCCTCTCACCCTTGTGATGCGATGTGTAAGCATTTTCTAATTCATAAACCCGCCGTCTATGTAATATTTCGTTAAGGCAACGCACATGTAAGGTAGTATGAAGACTATTACATGGCCCCTAAGAGTATATTACATGCATTAAAACACTTAAAAGTTGATCAACCATATATGGGTAAAGTAGTATGAAGACTGTTACCGATGGTATCCTTTTTACACAGTCACGTTGCCCTAGGCATCTTTGCAAGCAATTAAGAAGCTAGTTTTCTAGAGCCTAAAATGCATACCCATCAACAAGAAGCAATATTAAAAGGATCTACAAACTAAGTTTCATGCAATCATAAGCAAACACTATAAGATCTAGCCTAGCATGTTAAAGAGAAGCGAAGAACAATAATTAATCAGATAACACATAGATATATTAAAAGATTAAAGGATAAAGAAATGCACTTGATTAAAACCTGGAGTTAAAGGTTGATATAACATTGTTTTTACACCCTAAAATTAACCTAAAAGCTGCTAAAACTCGAACCCTAAGTATGACTATCGTATCCCATAAGTTCCACACTTAAAACCTTAATTCTGAGTTTGTATATATATAAAAACAATCACGACGGCGTCACCATAATCCTGACGCCGTCGCTTCGCCGAATCTTCTAGGGCTTGTTTAAGTCGATTACGTTCTGACATCGTCTCAAATATCCTGACGTCGTTGCTTGCAATACCTGATGATGTCGTTAGAATTTCTGACGTCGTCTCCGCAGTCCTTGACCAATTCTCTGAGCCTCTTCGTGTAGAGGTGCAATCTTGTCCTATTTCTTCCCAAATCGAGCCAAAGTCACGTGTATTTCCTCCAAATTCCATCTAAGTGCTAAAAACACAAAAAGAAACGATTAAGCATGTATTTTGAAGATATTTGCATGATTTAGAGGGTTAAATGACCTCGAAAAGTGTATAAAATAACACCTCATCATTAATGCGTAATATGTGTAACGTAATACCTCATAATCTTCACAAATTAGGCAAGTAAGACACATTAACTCGGCCTTCATCAACAATGAACAAAAAAAATATGTGACATTTTTAATTTTTTTGGGTAAAATCAGCACATAATCTAACCAAATACTCTTAAAAATCATACATTTCTATCTTCCTTCCCCCCACTTGAGATGTACAATGCCCTCATTGTACAAATATAGACTTAAATAGAAAGGAGATATAGAAATGACACGGGTTTATAAGTGTTGCCCGTTCTAAGACATCATAACGGATATATCAAGACATCGCCAGCTGCACATGGCGTGAATACTACCACTATACTACAACGACATAAAAGCTGATTTATAATTATGATCAACTATAAACAAACTAATAAATAATAAACATTTGCTTGCATGCTTTTTTATTCTTTTTTTGTTTTTTATGTAAGGGAAGGATTCAAATGAAATAAACATTACAAACACATATATATAAAAGCACCCCCACTTAAGATCAACTATCTTCTAAAATCGGTAATCATCAAATACCCTCTATCATGACCCGCGACTTTTAATAGTGGAACCAAAATTAACTAGCAACTCCCTAACTATGGACTTTAAGAAACTACAGGGTAGGCTAGGCGATTGGTGTAACGAAACAATAACATATAATGGGTTACAAAATAAAAGGAATGGCTCAATAGGTTGTACTAGGGGTATCTTGCACTAAAGATGAGTGCAACAAAGGGTTTCAACAGAGAGATTGACTCATCAGTGTGAAAAGTCAATATACACAAAACATATATAGGCTATTTGGGGATAATCCAAAAATTTGCCTTTTATCCAAGCTACGTCGATTACACTAAGTTACTTTAGTGCAATGTTGATTATGGTGGTCTTGAAAAGATATACCAAGCCAAGTTCTAAAGTCTACTACAGCCACCAGCACACTTGTTTTTATGGAATTTACATATAAGAGGAAAACAGAAGGGCTTATCCTCACACAATGTAATTATAAGGTTAGGAGTGCTCAGTTAAGTCTTAACTAGTTAAGTAATGAAAAACATGTCAAAATTTTAAAGATGAAATATTTTTTTTTATCTGTTTGTTTTTATCTATGTTTTTAGTTTTTTTTTATTTTCATGTATCTATTTGTTCGTAGTGTTTATTTTCTTTATGTTTTTAATACTTTCTATAATTTTTTTTTTTTTTCTTATATTTATTATTAATTTATTAATCATTATGTTTATTTATTTTTTCTTCTTTTGTTTCTTTTTTGTTTTTTATTTTTACTATTTTTGTTTATATTATGGTTTTCTATTAGTCACTATTTGTTATATTTTTTAATTTCTTTTATTTTTTATTGTCTTTGTTTTTTTTTTTATTTATTTACGTTTATTATATTATTTGTTTTTATTATTTTTTTGTTTATGTTTTACTTTTGGTTTTATTTAATTTTTGTTGTTTTTATCATTGTTATGTATTTATATTTTTTATTAATTTTTTCTTGTTTTATTTTTATTTGTTTTTTCTTTTTTTTATATTTTTTAATTGTTTTATTTATTATTGTATCTTTGTTTATTATATTTTTTTTTTTGTATTTGTTACTTTATATGTCTTTACTTTTTTTGTCTTGTTTATTTATGTTTTTTTTATTTTATTATTTTTTTTTATATTATAATTTTTTTTTATTTACTTTAGTATTTATTTTTATTCTTTTTTATTTTATTTTTTTTTTATTATAGATTTTTTTTTATTTAATACATTCATGTTTTTGTTTTTAGTTGTAGTTGTACTATTTTGTTAAACGGTCTCATTTTTTTGTATTCTTTTTTATTTTATGTTTTGTTAGTTTTTTTTTCTCGTTGCGTTTTATTTTTTCTGATAATTATATTAGCTATTTTAATTTTGTTATTCTATTTACCTATGTTAGCTATTAATTATTTTGTTTTGTGGTATATTGTTATTTTTTTATTTTTTTATTTTTCTGTTATGTAATCTATTAGCTTCTGTGATTATTGTATTCGTTATGTTCTGTTTAAGATTATTTTTATTTTTTTTTTTTTTATTTTTTGTATCTTTTTATTTATTTATGTTGTTTTTATGCTTTTAATTTTAAGGTTTTTTTTTTTTTATTGTATCTATTCTTTATTTCTTTTATTTTGTATATTACTTTTTTTTTATGTTTTTTTTTTTTATTTTTTTTCTTTTTTTTTTTTTTATATTTATAGTTTAATCTGTGTTATCTTCTTTATCTGTTTTTTTTCTTTTCTCATTTCATTTTTTTGGGATTTTCTTTTATTTTTTTTTAGTATGGTTTTTTTTTAGTTTATTTTTTTTTCATTTTTTAATTATTTTTTTTTTTTTGTTTCTTTAACTTTATTTGTTTTCCGCTGTTTTTATTTTTATTATTTTTTTTATGCTTTTTTTTTATTTTTTTTTTAATCGTTCTTTACTTTTTTTTATATTTATTTACTTTTCTTTTTATTGTTTTCTGTTTTTTTTTTCTGTTTTATTTTTATTTTTATGTTGTTAAATTTTTTTTTATTTACTAATTTCTTTATTTTTAGCTTTTATGTTTTATTTTTTTTTTCTCTGTTATGTTTGATTTTTATGTTTTTTTGATTTTTATTACTCTGTTCTGTAATTTATTTTTTCTATCTTTTATGTTTTTTATTAATTTCTTGTCAATTCTCTATTTGATTTTTTACCTTTTTTTTATTTTACTTATTTTCTTTTTTTTAATTTCTGTCTGTTGTTATTTTTACTTTTACTTTTTATTTTTTTAAGTTGGTATGTTTTAGTTTATATTATTTTTGGTTTGTATTTTTTTTTTTTTTTTTTGACTTTTCTTTTTTGTTTTTTTTTTTCTGTTATAGTTTTTAGTATTTTTCTGGTATTTTTTATATATGTTAGTTCTTTTATTGTCTCTATTTAGTTGTTTACTTATTAGTTTATTTTGTTCATCTAGTTTATTATTTTTATTTGTTATTTTTTTTTTTTTGTTTTTATGTTTATGTATAATAGTTTTTGTTTATATTTTTCTGTATTTTTTATTATTTTGTATACTTGGTTGATTATTTTCGTTATTTTTTTAATTAATGAATTTTTGATTTATTTATAGTTTTTTTTTATTTTTTTTTTTCGTTTTTTTTTGAGTTACTAATTTTTGTTTCGATATCTTTTTTATATTGTTAATTTTGTGTTTTACGCTTTTTTATTTCTTTTTATTGGTTATCTGGTTGTATTTTCTATATTTGTGTTTCTTGTTTATTATGTCTTTTTTTTTTCTTCAGTGATTTTTTTTTATATCCTCCATTTTTTAATGTCTTATTTTTGATTTTTTTTCTATTTGTATTTTTATAATCTTTTTTTTATTTATTTATTTATGTTATATTGTAGGTTTTATATTGTGTCGTATTTTTTTATTTTTTTATTCTTTATTTTAGTTTATTGGTCGTTTTATTTGTTTTTTATTACTTATTTTTATGTTTTTCTTTTTTATTTTTGTTTGATTTTCTTATGTGTATTGTTTTATCTTATGGTTATGTACTATATGCTTATTGTTTGTTTTTATGTAATTTATATATTTACTTAAGTTTTTTTTTTGTTTCTATTGTTATGTTTTTTAGTGTTTGTATTTTTCATTTTTTAATATTATATTTGTGTTTTTTAGTCTTTTATATTATGTACATTATTTTTTTTTGCGTTTCTTCTTTAATTATTGTTTGATTTACATTTTATTTTTTGTTGATTATTTGTTACCTATTTTGTTTACTTATATTTTTTTTTATGTGTTTTTATGTTTAGGGTCTTTTTTTTAATTCTTTTTTGTATTTAATATTCTAATTTTGTATTTTTTTTGTTTGTCTATATTTGTTATTATATCATTTTTTTAACTTGTTAGGTTGTATTCTTAGGTGTTTATTCATTATTTTTTTGTTTTATTTTTTTGTATAATTAGTTTGTTTTTTTATTATCGTTTTTAGGTTGTTTTAGTGTTTATTTATTTTTTTATTTTTTTTCTTGTTGTTTTAATTTTATCATTGGTGTATTTTTATTATGGTTTTATGGGTCTGTTGTTGTTTTACCACTTTTAATCCTTTTTGTTCGTTAAGTTTCTATTTATATAGTGTTTGGTGTTTTTTTTTTATATATGTATTATTTTTACTTGGATTTTTTTTTTTTTCATGGTACTTTTCTCTTATTTTCTATTTTTCTAATGTCTTATTTTATTTTTTTATTATATATTTTAGGTTATTGTTTTATTTTTTGTTTGTATTTTATGTATTTTTACTTTTGATTTATTTTTTTCATACTTTTTCTATTTTTTTGTTTTATTTTTATTTTTTTATTATGTTATTATTATCTTTATTGTTCTTTTATCGATCTATTGTTATGTTTTTTTATTTATGGTTTTTTAAAAAACTTTTTATATTATGTTACTTTTTTTTTTGTTTTAATTTTTTTGTCATTATGTTAGTTTTTTTATTGTTCTTTTCTTTGCTCTTTGTTTATTGTTATTTTTTGTGTTTTTTTAATATTGTTTTTTTTTGTTATTTTATGCGATTATTATTTCTTAATTTCTTTTATGATATTTTTTATTAGTTTTTATATGTTTATGTATGATTATAGTATCTAATGTGATTATTTGTTTTTTTATATGGTTGTATTTTTTTTCTATTTTTATATTTTTTGTATTATTTTCTTATTTTTTTAGTTTTAATTCTTATTGTTATTTATATTCTTGGTATTTTCTTTTTTTTTAGTTCTCTTTTTATTATATTGTTATAGTTCTTATTATGTGTGTTTTTTTTTGTTGTTATAAAATTATTTTTTTTATATTTTCTTTTGTTTGTTTTTATAGTTTTGCTTTTATATTTTTATTTTACTTTTTATTTATATTTTTTTTTTGTAATGTTGTTTTTTTGTTGTTACTTCTCTTTTAATATGTAGTATGATTATACTGTATTTTTAATTTATATTTATTATTTTTTGAATTATTTTTTTTTGTTTATTATTTTTTTTTTTGATTTTTATTATATATTTATTTTTTTATTCGTGTTTTTTATGTATTTATTTGATTATTATTATTTTTTTCTTTTATGTGTATGGGGTTTTTTTTTTTTACTGATTCTTATATGTGTTGTATTATTTTATTAATTATGTTTTATTTTTTTTAAATTTTTTCTTATGTTATTTTTTGATTGTTTTTTGTTAATCATTTGTGGTTGATTTATTTATTTTTGTTTTTTATATTCTTTTTATTTATAGAGTTATTTTTCTTGCTTTATTTTTATGTTTTGTATTTTTTTTTTGTTATATTTATGTTTTTTGTTTATTATGTTTTATTTACGTATTATTTTTGTGTTATTTCAATATTATATTATATTACTGTGCTTTCCTTGTTTTTTTTTTTTTTTATGTTTTTTTCATGGTTCATTTCTATTATATATTTATTTTTGTTTTTTTATTTTGTATTTTATTAATTATCTATTATTTTTTTGCTTTATGTATTTTTGTTTTTTTTTTTATTTTATGTTATTTCTGTTAAGTTCTTTTCTATGTTTTTTATGATTATTTTTTTTTTTTTTCTTATTATACATTATTTTTTATTATTGTTTATTAATTTATCGTGTTTTTTTTTAATTAATTTATGTTTTTTGTATGTTTTATGCTTGTTTTTTTTATTTTTATATATTTATAATTTATTTTTTTTATTTTTTATTTGTAATTTGGTATGTTTTTTTTTGATTTTTACTTTAATCAATTTTTTATTTATATGTTTTGTATTTGTTCATAGTGTTAATTTTTTTCTATATTTTTTTGTTTGTTTTTTTTTATTTATTATTTTTTAGATTTGTTTTTTTACTTTTTTTTTTTTTATATTATTTTTACATTTTATTTTTTGTCATGTTATTTCTTAGTTTTTCATGTTTCATTATATGTGTTTTATATGGTTTTCCCCATAATTGTTTTTGTCATGTATTTGCTATATTTCTTTTTATTTTTTAACTTTTTATGATTTCTTCATTGTTATTTTTATTTACTAGATTTTTTTTAAGTCTGTTTGATATTGTTTTTATTTTTATGTTTAGTTTCTATATTTGTGTTTTATTGTTGTATTTTTTTGTGTTCACATCTTGTTTGTTCTTAGTATTTCTTTTTGTTTTATATGTCTATTAATTTTACTTTTTGTGTTTTATTTTTTTATTTTATTATTTTTTTTCATTCTTTTCTATTTTTTAACTTATATTCATTTTTCCCATAGTTATATTTTTTTTTGGTTTTTTATATATATGGGTCTTACTATTTTAGTTTTTTATGTTTTTTAATCTTTTTTTAAGTTATTAGATTTTATTATTAGTATGTTTTTTATTTTTTTCTGGAATTAATTATTTTTTTTCCTGTATTTTGTTCGTCATTAATTTTTTGTGTTTTATTTTATCCATTTGGTTTTTTTATTTTGTTATTTAGTGTTTGTTTTTTCTGGGAATTTTATGTATTATTTTTTTTTCTATTTTTTTTGTTTTTTTTTTTTAAGGTTTTCTTGTATTATTTTCTCTTTTTTTTATAGTTGACAAGTATTTTTTTTTCATCATATTTATTATTCCATTTATCTCTTATGTTCGTTATTTTTTTTGTTTATTGTTATATCTTTTTTTTTTATTTTTTCTTTATCTTTTTTATTTTATTTTTTTTTTTATTATTGTTTTTTGTTTTTTTAGGTGGTTATAGGTATTTTTTCTTTATTGTTGTGTATTTATTTATTTATTTTTTTTTATATTATTTCTGTTTTATATTAATAATGGTTTTTATATTTATTTTTATAGGTTATTTTTTTTTTTTTTTCATTTGTTTTTTTCTTCTATTTGTTCTTTTTACTTTACATATTTCCATCTTTTAGTATTGTCAATCTTGAATTCTTTGTTTTATGTTTTTTTATTGTTTTTTTTTTATATTTTTAATTAACTCTTTTTTTTATGATTACCTTGATTTTTTATACATTCAATATTACTACATTTATTATGAATTATATGTATAAAAAACTTCCCATGATTACTTATTAATTTATAAACATACTAACAAAAATACAACGAAC
Organism: Tanacetum coccineum; assembly: GCA_026074375.1. NCBI lineage: Eukaryota > Viridiplantae > Streptophyta > Magnoliopsida > Asterales > Asteraceae > Tanacetum > Tanacetum coccineum. Next base: position 33,720 of record BQNB010007356.1, on the reverse strand, counting down.
AAGTCAAGTAACAAGAAAATATACAATAAACAAAACTCACACAAACAAAAAAATGAAACAAAAAACAACAATAAAAACAAAAATAACAAAAACAAGTCAAAACATATAACAACAAAAAAAAATAATACCAAACAAAAAAACAAAAAAAAAAAAATACTCACAAAACACACAATATATAAAACACCTAAAACAAAAAAAAAATACAAAACAACATTCAAAAAAAAAACAACAACAAAAAAAAAATACAAAAAAAATAAACAAAAACAAAAACAAGATAAAACAATTAAAAACTAAAAAACACACAAACTAACACAATAACAAAAAAAAAAAAACCAAAAAACAACACACAAAACACTCATATACATACAAAAACAAAAAACAAATAAAAAAACAACAAAACTATCAAAACAAAACGACATACTTAAACAATAAAAAATAAAAAATACACATAACTCTTTCTCTGACACATCACGCGCAGCCTTAAGTCTATCCTTAATCTCGAGTTCTTCTCAGTAGTCTCTTATACTAACTCAGGTTCCTATAACTGACATTTCCCACCTCAACCTACATAAATGAGCGAACGACACTTTCTAATACAATGCCTCAAACGGTGACATCTCACACTATAATGATAACTATTATTTTCGGAAAAACTCAACCAACGGAAGATTGTTACATCCAAAATTCCCCGAAGTCTTAGGACGACTGCTCCTATGGCATGTCTTCAAATAGTTTGAAGTACATTCACTTTCTGACCATCGGTTCTGAGGGTTGATAAGCCGTACTCATGTCTAACGAGTTATAATGCTCATGCAGTTGACTACCAAAACCTTTATGTTGAAAACAATATCACGATTATGATATACTCAGATCATGGCCACCAACAGTCCAGCAAACTATCTCATTCAAATACATATTTGAAATAGTAATTTCAATAGAGTTAGTATGATCTTGTTCTTCTTCGTTATCAGAAGAGGAACCATTTTTTCGATTTAATAATAATTTTGATAATCTATTCATTATGTATTTGAATTACTTACTTGATTAAACTTGAGAGAATAATCCTTGTATTTCTGAATACATGAATCTCCGGGAACACCCCCATATCATCGTGGTCCGGTCGTCTTACACTTACTGCGACTAATCCAACCGATTGATCGACAGGGCTTACCAACGCAGCCATAAATTCATGAATACAAAACTTATTCTTTCTTGTTTAATACAAAGGGAGTAATTAAAACTCATAATTAAAGATATCAACCTTATTAATATTCGAAGTAAATGGCTCTGATACCAAATGGGGCTTCATCCATTATCAGGGTTCTTACATCACCCTTCAAAGGTACCCATATTTGATCCAAGTAGTACAAGGTTCCATCACTTCTCTGTTCTATGATCTCATCCAAACCTTTCTGTAATCCTGCAGACTCGTCCACAACCTCCTTCTGAGCCGCCAGTATCCTAACCTTGATACTCAACTGAAGGATTATATTCATAGCTCTAACTCTCTTAGGCTTTACTCTTTCCTTCCTACTTAGGGCATCAGCCACCACATTCGCCTTACCAGGATAGTAGCGAATTTCACAGTCATAATCACTAAACAATTCTATTCAGCGACGTTGTCGCATATTCAACTCTTTCTGACAAAAGATATGTTGAAGACTCTTATGATCCGTATAAATGACACTCTTTTTCCCATACAGATAATGTCTTCAGATCTTAAGTGCAAACACAACCGCACCCAAATCTAAATCATGGGTAGTATAATTCTCCTCATGAATTTTCAACTGCCTAGACGCATAGGCTATCACTTTACCTCTTTGCATTAACACACAGCCTAGTCCTATCCCGGACGCATCACAATATACCACAAAGTCTTCCAGACCATCAGGGAGAGCTAGAATAGGCGCATTATACAACTTATCCTTCTAGGTTTGAAATGTCAATTCTTGTTCCTCACCCCAATCGAAAGTCTTACACTTCTGAGTCAAGATAGTAAGAGACTTAGCTATCTTAGAAAAGTTCTCAATGAACCTACAGTAATATCCAGCCAATCCTAAGAATGAACGAACCTCAGTCGGAGTTCTAAGGGCTTTCTAATTCTTAACAACTTCAATCTTACTAGGGTCTACATGAATCCCATTACCATTTATCACATGCCCAAGAAACTGCACTTCTTTTAGCCAAAATTCACACTTAAAAAACGTATCATACAGTTTCTCCTTTTTGAGCAGTCCTAAGACTAACCTTAAATGTTCTACATGCCCCTCTCGAGTCTTAGAGTAGATTAAGATATCGTCTATAAACACTATCACAAACTTATCAAGATAAGGCTTACAAACTCTATTAATCAAATCCATAAATATCATTAGTGCGTTAGTCAGACCAAAGGGCATTACAACGAACTCGAAATGTCCATAACGAGTTCTAAACGCAGTCTTTGGAATGTCATCCTCATGCACTCTTAGCTGATGGTATCCTGACCTAAGATCTATCTTCGAGAAAAACTACGACCCTTGTAGTTGATCAAATAGATCATCAATTCTAGGAAGTGGATAACGATTCTTAACAGTCAACTTGTTCAACTCTCTATAATCAATACACATCCTAAAAGAACCATCCTTTTTCTTAACAAACAATACCGGCGCTCCCCAAGGCGATGAACTTGGTCGAATGAAACCTTTTACTTGAAGTTCCTTGAGTTGTCCAGACAACTCCTCCAATTCAGAAGGTGTCAAACGATAGGGAGACTTTGCTACCGGCGTTGCTCCAGGGATTAACTTAATTCGAAACTCAATTTCCCGAATAGGCAGTAATCCAGATAGGTCATCCGGGAATACCTTAGAATAATCTCTAACCACAACAATCTCTTCTTGTTTCCTTTCATTAGCCTTAGCACTCATCAAGAGTCTCGCTTTCTCTTTCGGTCTCTCTCCTAATACTCTAAGCACCTTGCCATCCGGTAGTGGTATCCTTACTACTTTCTCATAGAAAATTATTTCAGCCTTATAATTAGACAACCAGTCCATACCTATAATCACATCAAAACTCCCATGCCCAAAAGGTATCAAATCGATGTCAAATACATAACCCTCGATTTCTAGTTTACAACCCTTAATAACCTTATCAATCTTTACTAGCTGCCCGCTAGCTATCTCAATCTCATATCTGAAACCTAAGTCGCTGGGCTATAAACCTAACAGAGGTACAAAAGTAGTAGAAACAAAACTATAGTCGGTGCCAGAGTCAAATAAGGTAGTGGAAAAATGATCGATTAGAGTAAACGTACCCGTCACAATGTTTGGATCCTAGCGAGCTTCCTCTACTCCCAACATGAATGCCCTACCCCTAGCCTAGTTCCCTTGGTTTCCATGACCCTAGCCCCCGTTATTAGCAGCAACTTGGTTTGGACAATTTCCTTTCGGTTCTTGTGCTCTATTCAATCTAGGGCAAGCTGACCTGACATGGTCGGTACTACCACACTCATAACATGCTCTAACAATTGGGTTTTTAGCATTGATAGGATTTATATTCCTCGGCACACCTCTACAATCCTTTGCCAAATGACCCAGGCGGTTATAGTTGAAGCATGTGCGACAAGGCCCTCCGAGTGCATGGTAGGAGTTGCACATGGTACACTTGGACCAAGTACCCATATTCTCTCTTCCTATAGGGTTTATAGTAGTAGCAAAAACATTCTCAGTCTTAGTCCTCTTATTGTCATCCCTACCATTCTTATCCTTGCTAGTTTCCCCCACATTTCCTCTTTTCTTAACTTTCTTAATTGATCCATTTCTCACAGCCTCATCGGTCAGTGCATCAGAAATTTTATGCACTGCCTTCTGTATAGTCTTTGGCTCCGTTGCTGCCACCATCCCACGGATTTGTGGAGAAAGGCCATACACATACCTCTCAATCATCCTACTCTTTGGGGTTACCAAATGCAGGACTAACCTCGCCAACTCATGAAATCTATCAGTATACGCAGCATGGCCAGCCCCGATTATGGCATGATTCTACAATTCAGATTCCAACTTTTGCATCTCATGACTAGGACAAAACTCTTGTATCATCATAGACTTAAAGTCATTCCATGACATACTAACAGCAACTTCTCGGCTTAGCGTGCGGATCTGAGAGTTCCACCACGTTAAAGCCTTACCCACAAATAAACTAGCAGTGTATTTCACTTTTTGGTCATTACTACAACCACTCATATCATGTACGTTCTCCATTTTCTCGATCCAACGAGTAAGAACTACAACACCTCCCTTACCATCATATTCCTTAGGGTTACAAGCTAAGAACTCCTTATATGAACAACCTACCCGGTTGCCATTTACTATCACATTCCCAACGTTCTCCTGAACGTTCTCATTAACCACATTACCATTTTGATTTCCAACATTTCCTCCGTTACTAACCTGAGCTAGCATGGCGGGTAAGAGGTTCTGCAATTATTGGGCAATAATCATTGAGAAGTCGGGTGCACCCCTATTGGCTCCCTCTACATTCCCATTGACTCCCTCTACACCCCGATTAGCTCCCATTCCATGGTCATTTCCTTGACCATTCAATTCATCAACATGCTCATCATTACCTTCTCTAGGTCTTCTACCCCTTCCACCTCTACCAACCCGTTCACCCGTTCCCCCTCCTAGTGATTCGGCAGCAGGCCGGCCAGCACTTCGGGTCCTCATCCTTAGCGGCATTATCTATACGAGGGAGAACATGGGCAACGTTAGGTAAGTAGGAAGACTCGAATATATATAGAATATCTTACAATATATAACCAGATATACACATAACTTCACCCTACGGTGTCAACATCGATTTGTGTGAACAACATTATCAAGTATGAGTGAGTTGTGATACACTTATAACTATGTTGGCCATCGTACTTATATTCGCATCATTTCCCAGTCATATTCCATATTGAGCTCACCCATTTCAATGACTGACATAACTAAAGCACAAAACTGCGAACACACAAAAACATACAAAAGCGGAACACCACGCACATAGATCCTATATACAACTAAACGACGGATCTTAGGTTATAGTCTAGGCCAATCCACCTAGTTCTCTATAACCTTGGCTCTGATTACTAATCTGTCACACCCCGACAATGGTGGAAACTCAGGAATGCAACATAATGATCAATCATAACAAAAGATACAAAATAGAGAAAACTACATTGCATAAACTCCAAGTGCTATGAAGACCATCAACCTTGAACAAACTCAAGTGATGTCCCAAATCGCAACTAAAATCCATAATCTCTTACAATTAATCATATGCCCTCACAGGGGACCATAATCCAAACTTAATCCAAAACATCCAAATACTAGAATCAAACAACAAGTAAGCAAGACTTCAAACGAAATTCCACACGGGATACTTCTAAGTCTGCTATCACAATCACCAAACTACTCTTCTTTTACTTCACCTGAAAATGATACTCAAAAACGTCAACAATAATGTTGGTGAGCTCGTAGGTTTGACCTTAAACCCAAAAGCTGTGCCAATATTTCAACAGTGGACAATAGTGCTATATGACAGTGAATATATGCAAGCAACCTTAGCATCACCGCTAATCAATAACCATATGTCACTTACGCACCTAAAGGGCCTACCAGCTGGAGCACTAAAATTAGGGCAGGACCACACACAAACCTATGTAGGCGTACCCATCCGCTCCAATAATCACACAAATACTGGGTAGGCGTACCCATCTAATCCAAACAATTATACAAATACTGGGATAGGCGTACCCCTCCGATCCAAACAATCATGCATCACATAATATTCACATAGCAGTCATAAGCACATAACTTTTCCCAAAAACAAAACCACATTTCGCACATTTCAATTCAAAACATTTCAAAACACACTTGAGTATCATTTTCCCTCAACGGAAAACAGTAAAAAGTGAGGCTACGAGAACTCACCTCAAACAAGTCTTTACCAACCAAATCTCAATCACACAAGCAAATGCAATGATGCCCGCACACGACCTAGTCCAGTTAATGTCCCAATTTAATCATCCAATTCCAAAACAATCTTCACGTTTGATGCATAGAGTTTAGATGTGTTGTACAATTACCCAAAACAGTTTAGTGGTGTGATGGTTGACGACATATTTTCACAATCATATCAATCTCATTCCCCGATCATACATACTTATACTATTTAGAGAAAATAGATAAGTAATATAAATAAATATTTATAATTATTAATTATAAATATATCTCGACAAGTCCATTTGGTAAACCTTAGTCACTTCAAAATAATCATAATACGGTTGAAAACGGAACGTTTACTCATAATAAACACATTAGAGAAGTTTCGAGAAAAATTATATTTTTCGTCTTTTAGTGAATTTATTAAATAAATAAAATAATTAAATAATATTTTATTATTTAAAAAAATCAAAAATCATGTTTTTAGGAAAATTTCTAAGTATAAACTTTTTTTGAAATTTCGACATGACCCATACGCTTATACAACGTTTTCCAAGGTTAAAACTCTCATTTTCAATATTTTTCACAATTTCGACACTTTTCAATAAAATTCCAAAATCTCAATCTTTAACGCTTACCAACACGTTTTTCCCATAATATCGTTCAATATCACTTTGTAAATATATTTCCACTTTCAAAAGTCCGTCAAAACCCTCATAACTACTAAATATCGCTTATTGGGCTTTAAGGCCCAACAAGGGTCAATTAGGACATTTTTAAGTCCAAAATACGATCAAAGTCCAAAACCAAAGTCCATTTACATATATAATCTTATACTTATAAGTAGAAAATAATCCGGACCACAATAAGCCCTCCCATTAAGCCGCGGCTTAAATAGACTTATTGGGCCGTGAGTCCAATAGCTCAAAAATACGTATATTAAGCTTGAAAATAAGCTAATAAGCTACGTATCGCATTTGGTTACTACCATAAGCCTCAAAAATAATCCACAAACATACGTCATAACACAAAATATCGCGCAAAATCACTTTCCTAATAATTTTGAGGAATTTTCGTGGCATATAAGCCCAAAATAAGCCAAGAAATAGCTTAAAAATAAGTCTGAATAAGCTATACAAGCTACTATAAAAAAATAAGCATTCTAGCATCATATATTATTCAACCATCACGACCACAACATCAAAACTACAAAAACCCTCTTTTTCCTTTTTATCATACACGAACCAAACACCACCCTTTTATTCATTTCGCTTCCAAAAATTAATTTTCACAACGATCAACTTGTACAACTAACATCTATGCATCAAAATAAACCCAAAAGGACAAACAAAATTTAAATTTGAAAACTTACAAGAAAATCTTCAAATTTGTAGATTTCGACACGAACCCAAACGTTGTTTAAATGAATACCCAAACACTCGTATCAACCCGGAATATCACGTTCTCGATCAAAGTTGGAAAATTTATGGTGGATTGTGGGTGGTAGGTGGCGGACGTAGCAAGCACACACACACACACAAGTGTGTGTTTATTTTTTTGAAATGAAATGAAAATGAATGGAAACCTTCTAGTAAATGGAATATAAGTGTACCAAGGTTAGACAAAGGAGCTAAAATCATGCCTCCTTGTCTCTCCCTTGTTTTGAACCGGATATGGCATCCTAGGGGTGTCGGGTTCTTCTTTTCGTGTCGGGATCACTTAAATACTCGTAAAACTCAATCGTAAAATTTCCCCCAAAGTTAATTAGCATTTTTATTTACTTTAAAAATACTTTTCCATTAACCTAGAGTATTCACACGACATATTTTCACTATAAACTCTTCAAAACTCATTTGGTCATTAACGGACGTGTCGGACTAGTTTTTTCGGCATTTCTCAAAATTCACGGGTCAAACCACCCGAAATACAAATAAGACAATAATACCTTCCAAAAGGAATTATTAATCACAATAAACCACAATTCATCACATTACTCATAAAAATCATCACCGTCAACACGGTACACAATCTGAATAAACTGACAAAAGTCAAATAGTTAAAGGACTATAAATGAAATATTCAGAACACAAAAGGGCAAAGGTTACATCTGGCGGTCCCAAATATATTGGGGGGCCGCCCTCAGTAAAGGGCGTTGGACTCAGTTTTGACGAAAAATTTACAAAGAGGAGTGACATTTTAATTAGCATTTTGCGAATAAAAAATGCTTAAAGTACTTCGGATGAAGTATTCAAGTTGTCACGACACGGATTGGAACACGGACTAGAATTGAGACAGAAGAAAGAGAAGCGAACCAATATGATTTATGAAATGTGTTCCATCATTCCTAAACCAAGAGGTAGATAGTTAAACAATTCACGTTTAAGGGGTTTAGTAAGAATGTTGGCAATATTGTCGACAGACGACACTTTTTCGATTGAGATATGTCCTTTCTGGACATTATCACGAAGAAAGTGGTGACGTATTTCGATGTGTTTGGTACGAGAGTGTTGCACCGGGTTTTTGCTAAGGTCAATCGCGCCTTTGTTATCACACATGATGGGAACGTCGTTGAGTCGTACGTCGTAGTCGATGAGAGCTTGTTTCATCCATAGTGCTTGTTGACATGCCTTTCCGGCGCTTACATATTCAGCTTCGGTAGTGGATATAACAAGAGCGGTTTGTTTCTTAAAGAACCAAGATGTCAAACAACATCCCACGAACATACAAATATCGCTAGTGCTCTTTCGATCCACATAATCTCCCGCATGATCAGAGTCGACATATAGTACGGTTTCTATGCCGGTCCCCTTAGGATACCATAATCCTAAGTGCATAGTGCCTATAATGTATCGGAGGATACGTTTAACCGCTTCAAGGTGAGAGGTTTTGGGAGCCTCTTGGAAGCGGGCGCAAAGGCATACACTAAACATGATATCGGGCCTACGTGCCGTTAGGTATAATAAATTACCTATCATGCCCCGATACTTAGTACTATCTATCGACTCACACTCTTCATCTTTCGTGAGTTTAGTATCGGAGGACATGGGAGTTTTAATTGGTTTAGAATCTTCTAGACCAGATTTCTTAAGCATTTCTTTAATATACTTAGATTGATTAAAGAAGATACCATCTTCTATTTGTTTTATTTGTAATCCAAGGAAGAAGTTAAGTTCGCCCATCATGCTCATCTCGAACTCGTCGTGCATGATTTTGGAAAATTCATCACACATGTCTTGACAAGTCGAACTGAATATAATGTCATCGACATATATTTGAACAATGATGAGATTTGGACCTTTCTTCTTAGTAAAAAGAGTATTATCTACCATTCTCATTTTATATTCATGTTTAATAATAAAAGCTTTTAATCTATCATACCAAGCTTTGCGTGCTTGTTTAAGACCATATAAAGCTTTCTTTAATTTATAAACATGATCCGGTTTTTCGAAATTAATGAATCTCGGAGGTTGTGCCACGTATACCTCCTCATTGATAAAACCATTCAGGAATGCACTTTTTACATCCATTTGGAATAGTTTAAAATCTAAGGCACAAGCATAAGCTAATAATATCCTAATAGACTCAAGTCTAGCAACTGGAGCATAAGTTTCATCATAATCGATGCCCTCTTGTTGATTATATCCTTGAGCAACTAACCTAGTCTTATTTCGAGAAACAACACTAATGTTTGTTTTCTACAAGCTTTAAATTTATAATAACTAGAAATACCGATTTTGACTAAAAACACAACATTCGGGCAAGTATACCCTATTCGAGTGTAATATAGTATTGGGTAAGTCCAGGTCGTTCCACGGGATTTGTAGCAATTCACAGATTGTTTATCAAGTAACAAAGCTAATTGATTGTCACGGATTAAATAGCCAAAACGTGTGTATAAAGTAAGCAAGAAACAAGACATAATCCACATAACATAATAGATATAGATAAAGCAAGACTTTATATAAACAAAGCATACAAGTCATATATGATGGGTAATCATAATAACAAGCATATCTACCAATGATAACATAGAATCCTTTTGGCCTATATACTACATCATCACTAGTGCATTAAGAGTGGTTTATATCAAATATGCATATATATGAATTCCTCTCAACCCGGTCGGTCAACATAAAGAAGGGTCTTAAACATCATTTTACTTGGGTTGATTATCAATTCACCACACCATTCTCACAAGCATGAATTGATTCATATAGCCAACATGATTCAAAATATATCAAGGCAATTAATCCTTTTGGCCTATTTCAATTGCTAGATATATCAAGAGATAAACAATGATCCAAGTAAGATAACATCGAATTCATAAACATGTATATTCATAAATCATAGCAAAATCATCCAAATATTATTCATGTTTCACATATAAGAAGCAAAGTAACAATACCAATATTTCGACAACAACCATCAATCCAAAACTAACAATTCCATGATCAACCAACAACCAAATGCTACTAAGATAACCTAAAATATACCAAGTAACTTCTGGAAATCCATAATATATCACCAAATGGAGTGTTTGGTAACAAAGTTTAAGGTGATGGTCTTAAGAGAATTTGATGTGAATTCTCCAAGAATAAAAGTGATAAGTGTTAAGGTTATGGAAATGGATGGTATATGATCTAAATATGGTGTAGAACTTTCAGAAATATATGTTTTAGTGGTGGTTTATGGTGGAGAGTGGTGGTAGCATGGCGGTTTAGAGGGGTGTTTGGATAATTGGATCCTAAGGATCCTCATCACTCCTTCCTCCTCTCCAAAGGCTACAAAGATTGTGTGTGTGTAAGATAGAAGTTTGTGTGTGAGATGATGTGAGATATGAGAGGTAAATGGGCTTTATATAGGCTTTTTCGGGGCCAAAGTGTGCCCCACTTGCATAAAAGTGCGCAACACTTTGGGTGTTAATGCACTTGGCATTTAATTGCATTTAATTTCCTTTAATTTTCGTTCAGATGGAAAAGTGTGCCGCACTTATTTACAAGTGCGCCACACTTTGGGTCGTTTCAGCAGATGGCCTTTTCCAAAGTTGTAGATAATTGAATTCTCTTTACGTGGCCGCTTGAATCAACTAAAACAGAGTTCGTATGACCGAGTTATGGCCAAAACAGTGAACAGGTGTCGGGAAGCATTCAGCTTGAGTTATTTCTTCATTTAAGCTTCAAATCTTAGTGTTTTCTTCTATTTTCTTCCACGACACATTCTAAGAACCTAAAATGACAAATATACTCTATTCTATACCAAAAGTTCCTATATTTAACCAATAAATATACATAAAAGCATTGATAACGCGTATAGAAACATGTATAATTTGAGCGTTATCAAATCCCCCCACACTTAAAACTTTGCTTGCCCTCAAGCAAATCTAAGAAGAAAAAAATTATAAACAAGATCCTAGGTGACAAGACAAATTTTTATATTTTTATATATATATATATTTTTAAATTTTGTTATTTTTTTATTTTTAATTTAAAAAAAATTATTGGGTGTGAAAATTTCGAAAATATTTTTGATTTTTGTAACAAATAAGTACAAAAGGGTTTGCTTGCCCTCAAGCAAAATAAAGAAAATAATAAGCTTTACAAAATAAACATATAATTATGAAAAATATTTTTGGATTTTTAATATGTGAAAACAGAGATGTTTGACAATACCCAATGATCTTCAAACTGTAATAACATGACTAAGCACCTCAAGAAGAAGAAAAATATAATTCACTCAAACACTCATATGTGATGTAGTAGAGGGTAAAAGGGAAATCACACTCAATTGCTCAGATATGATCCATTTCATACCATAGGCTTGTACAAGAAACAAAACTTCACCGACATGGCGTAAGCACCGGGTATAAATATCAAAAATAGACTTTTATTCGGGTTGTAACGTTAGGCTAAGGGTTTAATAGGGTGCGGATAAGGCATGAGAAATATATTCTGGAAATAGTTTTATAATATACATGTCGACAAGTCCAAGAACCCATGTTGCTAGCTACGACAATCCACAAACCCGCGAGGTATCGAACCTCTCATCAATATATCCGGCACATAATATATCAATATGTCGCAAATGCCAACAACAACCCAACGCTTATTCATCACTTTTCTTTTTCTCTCTTTTTTTAGATTTTTTTTTCTTTTCTCTTTTTTTCAATTTTTTTCTTTTATTCCACTTTTTTTTAATCTACCCTTCATATTCCAACAACTAATAATTCCCCCACACTTAATATAAGTGTACACCACAAAAAATACGAAACACGAAGCGTGCACTCTTCATCTTCGTTGGAATGATACAACCCTCATAACAAAGCCCGAGCAAACTATAAGCAAAAATCAACCAATCATACCGAGCAACTAGCAACCAACCATTGGGACTTTTGACAAGGGGTAAGGCTAGGCTAAAGGTTATATATTTTTGTATTTTTTATTTTTTTCTGATGGATGAGAAAAATGAATAGAATGGCTCGGCGGGTTAAACTAGGGGTATCTAGCACTAAAGATGAGTGCTAACATAAGGGTTTTATTTGGATGGTTAGCTAATCAGTGTAATTAGCTAAAAGAATAATATGTTAAATGGAATGGCTATTTGGGTTAAATCCTAAGTTGCCTCTTTATCACTTAAAAATACATTTATCATGCGAACGTGATCTCACTGTGGTCTCGTAATGATTATCAAGCACAAGTTCTAGAATCAATAAATCACCGGCACACTCATACAAATTTTAATCCGATACCAATGCTCAGAAATAGGAAAAGGCGACAAAACTTACAAATACACTGCCGTAACGACAGATGAGTAATTGCAGTAGCATTCAAACCTTAAACTCCGAGAATGTAAAGGTAAAAATTATCTTCATAAGATTTAAATAAACCTTATATTTTTTTGGGTGATTGGTATAAATGCGCAAGTAATGTCATCGATCCCTAGTCAGATTTGCTTTATCAATCAGGACACGTCTCTAATTTTAAAACTTTATTTATTTATTTTTATTATTTTTTACTACGTATTATTCTAATATATTAACATAAGTAGCAAAAGATTTAAAAATAAATTAGATTTTTAGATTACAAAGGGCGAACAAAAGTTTATACCATTAATAATGAGTATGATTTTCCAATTTATTTTCTCCCCACACTTAAGTTTAGCAATATGCGTAATTTATACAGTAACTTAAAGAGTATGACAAGTGGGAAAAATAGATAAGAGAAGCTCTTAAGTGCTCGGTTGAATTCTGAAAAATATGGCGTGAAATAGAACGCCATCATAAGCATGTGAATTCAGCCACATATAATATACTGATCCAAATTATCGCTCCTAAGTGATAAGTTATCACCACCATCCAAGCTCCACCTATTTATTTAATCTGCAAAATAGACACAACTACAAAAACCGTAAAATACTAAAGCACACTTTCTTAGGCAACACGATTGCATTTAGCGTATGCAACAAGCCTTTAAACCCCTCGGTGTCCCGAGTGGACAAGTTATAGTCTCGTGAGGGTTCCATAGAAAACACCCACAATGTTCGAAACACATATATATTTTTTTCATATTTTTATTTTTTCTTATCATTAATTTTTTATTTAATAAACAATTTTACTAAAAACAAGCTCACTCAATAAATACGAAATAGAAAAAATAAGGTAAGAGGAAACTATAATAAGTTTATTTCAAGCATTGACGAATACATATGAAAGAAAAACAAAGGCGAAAATAAAATCTTTTTGGATTTTTAGTTCTTAAACAAACACTCATCAAACACATAATAATTATATAAGGTATAAAACAAAACTATTTTTTTGGCAGACCAGAAGTGTGTCGCACTTAAAAAGAAACTGCAACGTACATTGAATCTATATTTTTTTATTATTTTTAAAAAATTAAAAAGATGAGCACGACAAAAATTACAAAAGTGCGCCGCACAACAATATATGTGCGGCGGTTTTATTAAGACAAAAAACATTTTTTCTTCTTTATCACACTTAATTGGTTAACAATACATAACAAATATCACAAACACAGACAAACACACAAACACAAAACGAAAACTAAACAAAGAAAAGAAAATACGAATTTCTATTTAGATTTTATAATTTCAACAATTTAACAATACTCAAATGCAAACAAACATACAAACAAGCAATCCAACAAATGCAAACAAACAGGAATTAATACTAATATAAGTGTGAAAACAATCTAATATGATAAAGATACTCAAACAAATTTTTTTTTTCACAGATGCAATGCAAGACAAATTATCAAGCAAACTAATATACAAACAAACAACATGAATTATTATATAAACAAGAACACACCAAAAAACAAAATAAGCAAAAACAATTTAGAAATAAAAATCTTTTTTGTTTTTTTAATGACAAACTAAATATTAACAAACACACAAGGTGTATAATCAGATAAAATGGAATTTCAAATGATCATATACCTGGGGCTAGCAATTGAGGGGTTTTGTGTTACCACTGAATTTAATCAGTCACGAGATGAACAAGATCACAAGACAAGTGCGGCGGTTTTGGTGTGAAACCGGCGCACTTGCAGGTTTTATCTGCAAAATAACAAACGAGAACAGGGGAAGTATGACGCACACATAAAGATGTGTGTCGTACTTTCTGCAATAGCAGACATATTTTAAGAGTTTTAAGAGATTTAAACACACGCAAGATGCACAAGACTAGCAAACAATCTGAGAACAACTAAACAAATCCCTAGCAACGGCGCCAAAAAATTGATGTGTGTTTTTACAAGCTTTAAATTTATAATACTAGAAATACCGGTTAATTGACTAAAAACACAACATTCAGGCAAATATACCCTATCAAGTGTAATATAGTATTAGGTAAGTCCATGTCGTTCCACGGGATTTGTAGCAATTCACAAATTGTTTATCAAGTAGCAAGGCTAAATGATTGTCACGGATCAAATAGCCAAAACGTGTGTATAAAGCAAGCAAGGAACAAGACATAATCCACATAACATAACATATATAGATAGAGCAAGGAATTCTATATAACGAAAGCATACAATTTATTTTGACGGTCATAATAATAACATGCATATCTAAGAATGATAACATAGAATCCTTTCGGCCTATATACTACATCATCACTAGTGCATTAGGAATAGTTTATATCAAATATGCATACATATAAATTCCTCCCAACCCGGTCGATCAATATAAGGAAGGGTCTTAAACATAATTCTACTTGGGTTGTTTATCATTTACCACACAATTCTCACAAGTTGGATATTGAGTAGTGCCATAGACAATAAATGGGATTTAATATACATTCAAGACAATTAACACTTTTCGGCCTATTTTCAATTCTATGATATACCAAGAGATAAACAATGATCCAAGCAAAACAATATCGAATTTATAAACATATATATTCACAAGTTATAGCAAAATCATCCAAATATTATATCATGTTTCACATATTGCCAAAACAAACGACGAATACTACATAATAACCCAACCAATAACCAAATGCTCCCACAAACAACCAACCTCTAAACCTCCTGAAATAACCCGAGGGGCTGTCACGAACCCTCTAGAAATACGTAACCACATCGCCAAATGTTGTGTTTGATAATGGGTTTAATATAGTGAAGGAATTAGATATTTGGTGTGAATCGTCTAATCCTCATGATATGATGTATTAAGGTTCTGGAAATATAGTGTTTAGGTTCTAGAAATTATGGTGGATCAGTGGTGGATCGCGATGGAGAGTGGTGGTAGCATGGCGAGATAAAGGGGTGTTTAGATCATAGGATCCAAGGATCCTCACCACTCCTTTCTCATCTCCAATGATAGTATGAGTTGTGTATGTGTAAGATATGATGATATATAATTTTTTTTAAGATGGGGTGATTTCCACCACTATTTATAGGCTGGGTGTGAGGTGAAGTACGTCGTACTTTGCCTATTGTCGGTTAAGAATAATTAATGCTTGGTTGAAGTGCGGCGTACTTATATAAAAGTATGCCGTACTTCAAGTAATATCTGTCTTCATTTATTTCGTGTTGAAGTGCGACGCACTTGGGGAGAAGTACGTCGTACTTGGTCTTCTTTTTGGTCTTTATTCTTTATTATCTTCTAGCTAGACTTCCATAAGGCGTAAATACTTGTATCTTGATTACTTTTAAGCTTAGACTATCTTCAAGTGAACCTGCATACATTTCATGCTATTAAGTATTGCAAGTTCATGAGAAATGATGAAAATATATATGATAACGTCACCTAAAACATGTATAATTTAGGCGTTATCACCCATTATCTTGATTTGTCCCATATTTTCTTCCTTATATCTTCTCCCCTTTATATACTTGGATGTATCTCTTAATTTCTCCCAAATTTCATGCGTATATCTTCTCTCCTTTCTTGTATATAGAAAATACTAAGCTTATATCTTCTCCCCAAATATACTTATATATTTTCTCCTCTCATTATTGGCAAATATAAGGTTTATATCTTATTCTCCCTATGTTGATTTGATCCATCATGAGCATCATGACCATATAAGCTCCAAAATAAGTTCCGAGTAAAGGATATCCTTTAAAGTCCATGAAACTGAAATCGAAATCATAACATTTCTCTCCAAAAATCAAACAATCTCCCTTTATAATCAAAACATACTCCCCAAAAAACACTTAAGCTCCTTTAACCAACAAACTTAATCACTATCATTCTCGTGAAGGTTAAAAGAAACTTTTGATGTGATAAGAATCATTGAAGATGTCATGTTTGTATAAGTAATGTTGTTCGGTTGTCGTAAAGACTTCAACACGAAGTTTTACAACTCCCTAGGCAGTGTACCTAATCGTTGTAGTGTAGTATAGGCAAGAATCGGGGTTGTTATCGTTCTCTATAGGAATAGGTTAGGAAGGCTCGATCAAGATCTAATAGAGGTCTATGGGGTTAAGAGAAGATTCTTTTTGTATTTTTATATTTTTATGAAAGCAAGTAATTATCATGGTTTGATAGGTTGGTTTGTTTAACTAATTAAACTAAATATAATCTAATCTACTGGTGATAACTTTATGATAAAAAGATGTATTTACTTAATCATGTACTTCTCCTTAGATTGCTTTTCCTAATCCTGTTGCTTTGTCACACTTGTGATGATCTGTGTAAGTAATTCCTAAGTCATGAACGAATTACACAAACCCGCCGTCTATTTAATATTCTGTTAAGGCAATGTACAAGTAAGGTAGTATGAATACTATTACGAGGCCCCTAAGAGTATATTAAATGCAATTGAAATATCTTAAGATGGATCAACCATATTAGGGGTAAGGTAGTATGAAGATTGTTATCGATGGTATCCTTTCTACACATCACATAACACATAGACATATTGAATGATTAATGATAAACAATCTTACTTGATTAAAACATGGATTGAAGGTAGTTACAATAGGGTTTGAGGCCCTAAAATGACCTAAAAAGCTGCTAGAATCAGTAGGGTTCGTCTCCCAAAAGTTATACAAACTTTCACACTCAAAACCCTAAAATCGGTTTCGTATATATAGTAAAAACGATGCGACAATGTCGCTTTCTAGTCCTGACGCCGTCGCTACGTGGATGATTCTAGATCCACTTTAAGTTGACCACATCATGACGCTGTCGCTAGATCTTTGATGTCGTCACTATATGAATCCTGACGCCATTGCTTTATGGCCGCGACGCCGTCTCCACGCCCTATATGCATTGGTCTTCATGATTCTTGGTGTAGAGTCGTAATCTTGTCCGTTTCTTCTCCAAATGAGCCCAAGTCACGTGTAAATCCTCCAAATGCCATTCAAGTGCTAAAAACTTGAAAACAAACGATTAAGCACATAATCTGGGCATATTTGCATGATTTAGGGAGTTAAATGACCCCAAAATAGTGTATAAAATAACACCTCATCAAATACCCCTACACTTGGGATTTGCTTGTCCTTAACCAAATGTGCTTTTCTACCTAGACAATAGCAATATTGGGGGCATATAACCTACTCTTTAAAAGCAATTTACAACATAACCTCCTAGACCTCGTAATTAAAAGCATGGAAAGTATATACTAGCACCTCACATAAGTGTTTGGATTCTCTCTTTCTCTTGGGTGTATAATAAATTATAACAATATGGAAATGGAAAATTAACACTCATTACCTGTCATAGCATATAAATTACCATAAGCTTGGTAAATGATCAAAACCTCCACCGCTAGGCGCAAGTACTAGTCATTACTATCAAAGAGGGCTTTTAAAGGGTTGTGGGGTGTAGGTGTAAGATAACATAAATGGAAACGGAAATGGATGGGATATATTTGGGTAGCTTTTGGTGAATTTGGGGTGAAAGGGTTAGCTAATTATTTATAAGAACACACACTAATTTGGTTGCTAAGCCAAGGACTCAGACAAAGATATACAAACTCTACACAACTCTACATCAATCTCTTTTCTTTTTCTTTTATGTTTTTCTCTTTTTTTATATACATCACCTGGACTTATAGATGCACCCCTACACTTGAGTTTTAGAACTCATAATAATAATCTAACTAATGACCTGATTTGAGGTGGATCAAAATAACATGGAGCTTATTGAGCTCTATTGGGGGTAATAAATTACTTCTTCCCTAATTCTTCATAAGATGAATACTACCATGAATCCCAATCGACCCAAAACTGTATTTACAAGGATAAGGACTTAGCAACCGTGCACTCAAATAATTAACTTGGGTTAAAACAATAATGTACTAAAAGCGAGTACATACAAGGTAGGCTAAGGCGATTTGGGTGTAACAATTGGTTCAAGGGTGACAATGCTCTTCATTAATAGTCCGGCTTAACCAGAAAAATACGAGAACCGTGAAAAAGGATAGGCTCGGAGGGGTGTACTAGGGGCATCCTGCACTAAAAAGGAGTGCATGGCAAGGGTGTGGGATAGTTATATGATCGAGGTGACCATCATAACAATTACAGGTTTAAAACATGGGTTAATCCTAGTGCCTCTTATCTAGCAAATCCTAGTTCTCACTATGCGGTCTCGGAATGCATCACAAAAACAAGTTCTAGAATTTAATACACTACCGGTACACTCATATAATTTTAAACCGATACCAATGTTCCAGAAAAGGCGACAAAGACCATACGTACACATCCGTAATGACAGAATAGACACATATGACTGCATTCGAACCTTAACTCGAACAAGCTAAAGGTAAAATTATCTTGGGTATCAATGATGGATACCCGAATTTCTAAAGATCTAAAGGCGAACCTCATATTTTTGGGGTGCAATTCTGAGGGTTTTTGTACTAGTCATATAGATTCCTATCCATGAGACGCTATTAATACTTGGTTTTCGTCGGTATGTGTTATAAAAAAATTTCAAATTTTGGTCAAAATTACCTTTTATGCTATGTTTCGATATATTACCCATCATTTCAAGGAACAAGCAAATGGTAATTGAAGGAATAGTTTCTAAGGTTTATTTCCCCCTACACTTAAGTTCAACTTTGTCCCCAATGTTCTTAAAAGTACCCGTAAAAACGAATTAAAGAGAAAATAAAAAAAGTAAAAGAAACTAGTACACCATGGTTTGCTAAATAATAAAGAAGAAACATGCGATAACTGGTTAAATCATCCTCCAAAAATCGTCCAATGAAACTTCCTAAGAATGTCCAAGCTTCTTCTTATCAAATATAACCTGTAAATCAATGACATAAACAACTACACCAAGCGTAAAATCGGCGGGATATGATATATACAACGAGACTTTAGGGTTGACTCTATGAAACCAGTAAAGATAGGATGAAAGCGATGATATAATCATAGGTTTCTGCAGGTTTGCAAGATAATTACAAATTTTAAATATTGCAAATTTTTTTCTCAGAAATACTTGAAAATTTTCAAATCTTCACACTGTTGGAGACGCGACACTGTCGGGTTTAATCCCGATGCCGTCTCCACGCACTGTGAAGATTTCTTCTTCATTTTTAATGAGAATTTTCCAGCACGCAATTTATTAGTTATATCTGTAGAAAACACTGCATAAAAACCTGGAATTTATCATTATAATCATATGACTCGAAAATGACGTGAATTAATCTAAACAATTCATTCTAAATGTTTGAATTTGGTTCTTATAAAACGGATATATTCCCCTACACTTATTTTATGAAAAATACCTTTGATTGTAAATAAGACAAAGTTACAAACAAAACAAAGCATGATCACAAAGTAATTCAAACATTATAAAACAAACAATAAAGAATTAAAACACAAGACACTCCTAAATGCGGGAAAGTAAATATTGGGTTACCTCCCAAAAAGCGCTTTTCTTTATTTACGAGTCTTGTAGCTAGACTCGAAGTCACACGTCTAAGTGTCATGGAAATGATCCAAGTTGATGATTTCTCTTGGATTCTCTTTTTCATAAAGTTTTATAGAGGTGGGTATTGATTAGGAGGTTTTGGTGAATTCTTCTCCACCTGGATCAATTATCCTAATCTTGGCATGCCATACCCCATCTCTATTTTTGGGTGGTTTATCCTAATTGATCGGTTTATCTATTAAGTCCTCTGACTCCGACATGTTTCCCTTAAGGTTTATGGGAAAGGCCCCTAAGAATTCTACCATTCGTCTAAACACTATGACGTCTTTAAAGGGATTAATCTGAGCATCTCTTGCTATCTCCCATTCTTCAGGAAAATGACAGTCCATGAATTCCTTTCTAGCATAATAAGGGATTTGGGCACCTATACCATCTAAGCTAGGTCGTGGCCTATACGACTCCCTTTTTCTTAGTATGGTCCAATAGGGTGCTTCCTCTTCACCTGGATCAGTCTCTTTTACTCCAAACACTGACCTAGTAATCCCTTCTCCTACTGCTATTTTGGCTTTTCTACAATCTATGACTGCATTTGTGGTTGCTAGGAATCCTCTTCCTACCAGTAAAGGGGTGATTCGTTTGAAAGCATAGTATATATCTCTATAGTGCAAACTTTCACTAACCAAGATACCGTAAGTAATTAATCACTTAGGAAAGTAATTAATACACGGGTCGTAAATTCCTCGAAGAAGTCGTGAATTGAGATTTGGGAATAATTCGGATTCGAGTTAAGAATGATAAAGGATTTTTGACTTTTGAATTATACTACAAATTTAATAGCACAATTAAACTATAGAAACAATTAAAGAAACTAAAATCAATTAACTAGCACGAAAAATTAACAAATGTGAATTAAAAACGTGAGCTAAAACGAGAATTTAAAATCTAGAGCACTTCTACTAACAAATTTTATACCTAAAAATCACAAATTTTAAAAGAAAATTTTAGGAAAAAGAATTAGAATTTTTTAACTATTTTTTGAATTTTTTATGAATTTTCTAAGAAAAATGAATTATTAAAAATAAACTTTTTCTAAAAATTATCACTAAAATTTTACTTTTATTTTTCAAAAATACTAGATTTAAAAAGAAAATTTTCACAAAAAGAATTAAAAAATTTCAACTATTTTTCTATTTTTTATGATTTATTTAAGAAAAAGATATTAACTAAAATCTATTTTAATTCCTAGAAAATACAAATTTAATTGGAAAAATAAGGAAAAATAGCTTTTAACTACTAAACTAGTGCAGAAATTGAATAGAACAAAAAGCCCTAATTTTTATAACCCAATTGTGCCCTAATTTTACTAATTAAAAACTTTAACCTAATTTTATTAAACTAAAAATTAAAAATATAAAACTATTTTATTTTTCCTAAAAGTCTAGGGTAGAAAGTGTATTAAAGGAAAGTAAAGGGTAGGCGGGTAAACTATTGGGAATTTATACTTCAGTTAAAACGGGTACCCCTCTACTATTGAAGAATTACAAAACACACCCTACGATCTAGCTTATTTTTTGCTTATTGAAAAAGTGAGTTTCAGCAAAAACTCAAAACTACAAACTTATAAAGGAGCTTATTCTAAACAACATTAATAAAAGCACTTTGACTATTCGTCACTAGATAAGCTAAAAAATAAGCTTTTTATTCCTGTTCACAGAAACTAGTGGTTTTCTAAACTTTTTAAGTTTTGGCTTATTTCTAGCTTATTTCTACATGAAAGTGAAAAACAAAAGAAGCTATATGGAGCTTAAGATGTGTACTAGAGTTATCTAAACAAGAATTAGCTAAGAATTAACAAGAATAACAAGAAACTTTCTAATGCAAAAGTCAAGTTTCAGCTTATAACTAAATGTAAGCTTTTTCTAATAAGATAACTTGCTTATTTTTAAATCTTAAAAGCTGAAATCTTGGAAATAAGCTAAACTATGGATATGGATCTAACCTAGATAAAAGGATTTTTACTTTTACAACTAGAAATGAAAATTCAAAATGAAATAAGCTAAAATTCTTACACTACTGCTATACTACCTTCACAGGCAAATTTAAGCTAATCTATAAGCTTGAAAACGACATTTAAGAGCTTATCTACACTATACTAATGGAGATCTAATGAAATGCTTAAAATCTAATTCTAACTCCTAATTAAAAGAACTAAAATCTAACTAGTAAAGGAATGAGCAACAACAGTACTAACTGAGTTAGTACTGTTGTTTGCTGGTGCAATTGACCACAAACTTAGTGCAGGCTAAATTTTAAAATGAAACCTCTTTAACTCAACTATTAGGTGCTTCTAAACCTATATTTACCAAGATTGAACACTAAAACAATGTGAAACACTTATCTAGAAAATTGCTTGCACATAAACTGTCCTGGTGCAAGCTTAACTCTCTACACTCTAAAATTGAAATTTCTATAAACTAACTTCTGAAACCTGTTCAACACTTAATAAAATGACTTAACTCAGCTTAAAGAAGTTTTTTTGACAAACTTGTTTTGACTCTAAAAGTCAAAAACAGCTAAATCCAAACACTACTTAAGTTTGACTGTCAAAACTAATTGCACTCAAAATCTATTTTCAAGCTTAAACTTCTAAAACTTTTTATCCACTTCTACTTATACTAAACTGATAAAGCTATTTAAGCTTTTAAACCTACAGCTTATGAGTAGGATTAAGCTACTTTCTCTCCTAGCTACTTACTCTACTTTGACAGATTTAAAGTAAAAAGATGAAACTAAATGAATTTTAACTAACACTAGCTTAAACATTTGCATTTCTGAATTAACTAAACTAATTTGAAAAGAATAAAGCACATAGAAAATTAAAGTAATAAGCTAAATGCATAAGCTGAAATGATTTTAATGAATAAGAAACCTGAGATTATTGTAGTCTCAGAACCAAGCCACTCTATCTGAGTGAGTGGCTTAAAAATCAAAACCTAATGGCACCTTGCCTCTAAACCTGAGCTATAAAGCTCAATAAGCTAATTTAGCTTATTACTCCTTTTAGCTTCCAAAGTGCATCAAATGAACTCAAGTTATCATGCTTTCATATAAAATGAACAAAATAAATTAATGACTGGCTTTTAACAAATTTTGACTGAATTCGAGCTTATGAACAAGAATAAGCTCAAATGAGCTTATTGAGAGCTTATGAAGTAAAAACAGCTTAAATTTTCATTAAAACTGAGAATTACAAGTACATAAAAGAAAGTAGCTTAAAGACAATTAAACTATTTTTAAAAACTACACTAAAAACTACTTGGCTGCCACAATGGCTTTACAAAGCCTTTTATAGGAAAATTCGACTAGGTCTTGACTTTCTTGACTTCTTTTCACTTGTGTTTCTTTGAACACACATAAAAGGGGTGTGTTTGTTGTGAGAGTGCAATTGAAAGCAAATCATGGCCCTCCATTTTTCTTAAAAACCCAAGTCGACAGGTATAAACCCTTTGATTTGTTTTTGCGTGGGTTTGGATTGCCAACATGGCACATTTGTAGCTGGGAAGGATAGTGGAGGAAGGGGGAAATGTTTGACCATGGGGGAATTGGGTTGCAGGGTAAAAGGAGGGTAGTTAACCCGTGAGTTGGTTGCAGTTTGAAAATGGCGGGAAAGGTGTTTATAAAGGTTGGGGTGACAGGGTACAAGTTTACCCGTTTGGCAAGGTTGGTCCTTGAGGGATATATGGGATTTTGCAATTTTCGTCCTTTTGGTTAAATAACTTTGGGGACTTGGCAGGAATAGTCCCCAAAGGTTATAAGACTACTTGCACCGTAAGTCCCTTGAAATCAAAAGCAATTAAAACTCGAAAACTGAATGTTATTGCTCAAACTAGTAAAGTACAAGTCGAATTAACAAAGGTACAAGTATTTAAAACTGAATTTAAAAAGCTTAAGAGAAAATGCTTAAAAGAATACGAAAAATTACAAACTGAAAAAATAAAACTGCTAACTACTACTTCAAATGAACCCTAAGCTTCCTATTTATAGCTGAATTGAAGAAGAGAGGATGAGAGCTCGATCAATCCTAGCCATTGAATCTTTTGAGATTGAATCCAAGCCGTTGATCTTGAATCGATGAGGTGTTCGAACCAATGAGGGCTTGACACGTGTGAAAAGTGACCTGGAGGTGCTTTAATACGAGGTAAGATTGAGTAGGGGAGCGGGGAAGGTGTTTTGGATAAGGTGGGTTTGTGGGGGAAAATTGGCGGGAAATGTCGTTGAAGGCGGTTATAGAGAAAATAAGTCGCACTTGTTATTTAAAACTTTGAAGTAATTGCAGAAATGGTCCTTGTGTTTCCCCCGTCCATAGTGTAGAACAAAAGAAGTTTCCAATTTGACAATTCCAGCCCTTGTGGTTGATATTTCTTTTTCTTCCTTTTATAAAACAACTTTCCTCTTTTTACAATTTTGGTCCTTTGATCTTCATTTCATCCAAATGAACCCTTGAGCTTTGTAAACTTGTCAACATAGATTCTTTGACTTTCTTTTTGGCCTTTGACTTTTATTTTGGGTCTTCATTTCTTGTATCAGGCTGATCCGGCTTTGATTTTTGGCTTCATTCTTCACTCTTTTTCTTGTCTCTTTCGTTCCTTGTCGGTTTTTGACTGTTTTTGCTTCTTTTTGTCTTTTTTAACCTTTCCTGCACAATAGACACAAAAGCACACATTTTTCTATTCTTTTGGCATTTTCTGGCTTTTATTTGGCAAAATCCCGGGTAATTTATATATACAATTAAGCATTTATCAAAATTCCCCAAACTAAAGGATTGCCGTGTCCTCACGCAATGTTATCAAGTGTACACTTTGTAAACTAACAAGTTTCCAAAATGCCCTTGTTTTCACCTTTTATGAATCACCTTTTTAAACAACTTAAGCTTTTTCTCAACATTTAATCTCATGGAAACACATTAATGGCAATCATTGCAACTTTGCAACTTTTAGGCTCATTGAAATAGGCTACTCCCGATTAATAGAGCACAAAAGAGGAAAATTCGTCATCCTTGACTTTTCACTAGACTAAACAAAGCTATTAAACAAGATCATTGTCAATATAAGTCCAAATGATTAAGCTCTTATACTTATAACTTGTGAACTTTTCACTCCCAGGAATAAATTAATGATTAAGATGTGTGCACTCTTTTTAACTCAACCATAGATCAATTTATCTTCATAGTTGAAATTCATCTAAGCTTTACAAATAAGCCTTGTGAGCTCAAATGTTAATAACATAGATAAA
>BQNB010007355.1:57500-93802 GCA_026074375.1 Tanacetum coccineum | reverse complement strand
TACCTATTTTGTTTGGCTACCTATTTTGTGTGGGTACTTATTTCATTAGTTCTTATGATATATGAGATCTTTGCTACCCAGGTTATGGTGATTCCTTTTCGTTTACTTATGCATACTTGATCTATTTGTTTTGTTTATATCTGTTCACTGAGCTTTTTAGCTCAGCCGCATTTCTTTTCCTCGCAGCAGGTAATCAGGGGAAGTTGGGATACGAGTGAAGATGCATAGGAGCTCATATTAGACCATTTTGATGGACTAACACACCACATCTACACTATTAGTTGTTTAAAAGTTTGGTTTTGGATCCGTTGTCATCATAGAAGACCTTTATGTTATAGACTTTGTATTTACTTAGTAATTGATGAAATTATGTCAACCCATTTTATTAGTAAAGTATTTCGCTTGCATATGTTATGGTTCCGTAAGTGTGACATTCGGGTCTGTTTTGGGGCGGGGTGTTATAGTTATGGTATCAGAGCTTTAGGCTCCGACATGTAGTATCTAAGTTATGACATGTGAGGATTCACTCTAGGTTTTGACATGCTAGTATATAAGTTATGATCTTTGGGGATTTGCGGTAGTTTTTGTCTGAATAATAAACTTAAGTAATGAGCGGTGAGGATTGGGTAGACTATATGTTAGAACATTCGTTTCCGTATCATTCCTTTACGTCATATTGATCAGGTTCATGGTTTTAGTTGAGTTTGTTTAAAGTTCATTATGTTCGTACAATAAGAAATACGTTAGAGTACGCAGCAAAAGCATAGTGATCAGCTACGGTTAGATTACTTCGAAATTATGTTGTATTAATTTTCCTATAAATATTAGGTCTTTTCCTTGTATTGGGATAACTTTGATTTGTAATAATAATTTATTCTTGATGGTTTTTGCTAAGATTCTTTTAATAATCGATATTCGTTTGAATCAACGGTTGTTGAAGTTTTCCTGATTATCAGTATTCTTTGAATCAATGATAGTTGAAAGATTGTTTCTGGTATTCATTGGAATCAACATATTCAAATTGTTATCTTGTTTATTGTTTCTGGTATTCATTGGAATCAACAGATTCAATTTTGTTATCTTGTTTATTATTTCTGGCATTCATTGGAATCAACAGATTCAATTTTGTTATCTCGTTTATTGTTTCTGGCATTCATTGGAATCAACAGATTCAATTTTGTTATCTCGTTTATTGTTAACGGTATTCATTGGAATCAACATATTCAATTTGTTACCTCGTTTTTTTCACTACATCAGTTATTGCATAGGTCGACACATATAATGTGATGTTTTATGTTTTATTAGTCGTTAATAAAGAGCTATGGATCGCCTTGAAGGAGTTTTGTAGATCGTCATGAAAGAGTAATGTACACCTTCAGAAAAAGCAACTTGGATCATCGTCAGAGAACTTCCTAATTTGCGTCATCTAAAACATTATATTGAAGATAATCTTGTTTTTAAAGGTCGTCGATTGAGTGGTCAAGCTCGTTTTGTCATATCTGTGTACGAAAAAAAATCACGAGTATAACAACACTTAATATCATTAACGAAAATAAGAAAAGAAACTACTACCTATAACGACTTACATGCATACCTTTGGGGACGTTCCAAGAAATGTATATTGAAATTACAACCCCTGTCGATAAGTTCGGGTTTAAGACGATCAAGGTTCGAGGTCGAGTCATTATAAAGAAAGGAAGTTTGATGCAAAGGATACAAATTTGGATGCTACGAGTACAAGGGACGAGTAAGGCGAACTCGGGGACGAGTTTTTTTTAAGTGGGGGAGAATGACGCGGTTTCAACTTCTAGTCAAAATCAAAACGCATAGCAAAGCAAGACATTAATTTTTCTAAATCTTAGATTAAAGTTGTTCAATAAATATTATTAGAAAGTAGTAATTCTAAACATTAATAAATTTAGGAAAAAGGAAAGGTCTTAGTTTTTCTTGTAAAATATTAGGTCTTGTTCTTTGTAATTGGATTCTTTTGAGTTTTGATAATTAAAGTTTGTTGATTTGTTCTTGGTGGTTATGCTAAGATCTTAATCATAATCGGTATTCGTTATGAATCAACGGTTGTTTGGGAGTTTGGCCTGATTATCGGTATTCCTTGTGAATCAACATATTGGAAGATTGATATCTGGTATTTGATGACTATATATGACGAAAGATAGAATTTAAGAGTAAGAAACACTAATGTCTGTAATACTGCACATGAAAAAGTAAACAAAGGCCGGCCTAACCTGAAACGCTTAAAAATTCTCAAAACGGGGCACAAAAAACAGAATAAGATGCTGAAGAAATTTTGACAATGTGATGACAGTTAGAGAATATGAAACAGAACAGTGAAAACCACGTACCGGACTATTTATAACCCTCTGTATAGTAAATACAAGTCTTCCCCAGATGCTTCCACGTGTCATGACCACCGAACAACGAACAAGATGAAAAGAAAAAGATATGATGACAGTTAAAGCAGTGTACTAACAGTCAAATCAGTCAGAAGAAGAAGAGGCCACGAAGATACGCACGTCACCCACGTCCCACCTACAAGAGCAATGGAACGACGCGGAAAACAAGCGCTAGGACTCCAAAAAACAAGGATTAACCTGGAACCTGAGTCAAGTGATATCAAATCTACCGCACTGTGGATCTCTAGCAGGGAAAAGAATATAAGTTTAAATTGGATAGAGTGGCTAAATAACCCGTGTAATGCTCTATTATCTTCATTGTAATCCGTTTCTAGCACCTTGCTAGATTCTTAATAAACTTGTCGTTTCCAAAAAAAATCACAAGTATCTCACTTGATCATACTTTTAGAACATTAGGATCAATTGCACAACATAGATAATGTTATCGAATGAGAATGTTGCACTTCTTATGTTTATCAGACACTGACTAATAGAGAGCATACGTATATATTGGTTTTATGTCTAATTTTTTTATTGTTTACATATGTTAGCTTGTCAGTATACGTACACACATATTGATTTTGTTCAACAAACTTGAAAAGATATCTGTTGGATTCTTAGTGAAATGATAATAGGAATTCATATGCACCTCTTATGCTTATTAGACACTATCTAAATAGAGCATACGCATACTTTTGTACTTCCTATTTATGAAACAAAGTGCAACAAATAATTAAAAGTGTCGTATGCGACAAAGAACTAAAGATATATTAATATGACATTATATCTTATTGGGTTTATCGGGTTGACCCGATAACCCAATAAGAAACTAACTACGACCCTAACCCGACCCTATTAGGCTATTGGGTCTAACGGGTTGACCCGATAAGCTAAGTTTGACCCGAATTAACTCGACCCTATAAGGCCTTATCGGGTTCGGGTCGGGTCAACCCATTTAACACCCCTCTCTGTGTGTACTTGGACGTATGAGTTGCTTATGTCCTTCCAGCCTAATTATGTAACTCATGATGGAACGTGATCATTAAAGCTAGCTTATGTGCATACTATGTGATTTTATAGTTATTGATTGATTATGAGTAAGAACCACGGATGCCCTACTTTTACTTTTATTTTGTACACAACTATTTAACTGTTTTTCGTTTAAACCTACGAGCTCACCAGCGTAATGTTGACATTTTAAAGTATTATTTTCAGGTGATGTTAGTGAAGTGATAACATCAAATATTTGATACTTTTTATTGTCAATTTCCCCCAAAAAATACTCGCAATTGTCTTATAAATACTTGAATTTGATACTTTTACGGTTATTTCGTTATTTTCAGGTAAAATGCAAGTATGTGACAAGAAACACGGGAAAAGGACCTAAAAATGAAGAAAGCATGGATTCTTACATGACTTTACGGCGTAACCCCTACGATAGTGTTATGCCGTAACCTATTCAAGGCAAGACACGTCATCCAACAACATTACGGCGTAATCACATGCAAGGTTTACGCCGTAACATTATTATTATGGAAGGCTGAGTCATCCTAGTCAGCATTACGGCATAAAGTGGATACTTGATTACGCTATAACATCCTTTAAGCCTGCAATATGGAAAGTGTGCGTCAGCAGTTTACGGCGAAAACCCCTAAAAGGTTACACCATAACATATCTGAAATCTATAAATAGAGGCCTCATTCAGCCACTTTATCATCAACCATTCTACAGCAGATCCAAGGGGTGATCAAGGCCTCTATACCTCAAAGAATTCCACCAGAAGTCCAAGGGAGATCATACTTAAACTTACTTTTGTATTTAATCATTCATAAACCACATCTGTAAGAATTATGAGTTTTGAATCCTATATTATCTTTATTAATTCTTGTTGTGTTGTTACTATGAGCGGCTAAGCACTTCAAGTGCTGGCCTAGTCATGAATTTACTATAATTATAATATTTGTTTCCTGTTAGATTATGGTTTCGTTAGATATCCTTTGACTATCGTGTACCCCTGGGTTTTGGTAGTATTGCGGGTGGTTTAGATCATGTTAATCCTGTTATTAGATTACCAATTGAACGTGGGATTAGTAGGGTACTAGGGTAGGTTTGGAACCCTATCCCTAGTGTAGGAACTAACCCTGTTACCGCCTCTATCACTTAATATACTTAAAAAGCGCAGGAACTCTTTTAGAGGGGGTTAATAATTTGTATAGGTTATTAGACTAGTTCTTGAGATAGTTGGGATTAATTACTATGACCTGGTTGCCCTACCTTCGTGACTTTATGCCCTAACCGTCTCGTGACTTTCGGGGGAATTAAGGATCAGCAAGAATATAATGCAACAACTAAAGAAAATCTATTCAGACTTCCGACATTAGAAACCACCAAGTAACCATGATGGTAA
The DNA here is from genome assembly GCA_026074375.1 of Tanacetum coccineum. Taxonomy (NCBI): domain Eukaryota; kingdom Viridiplantae; phylum Streptophyta; class Magnoliopsida; order Asterales; family Asteraceae; genus Tanacetum; species Tanacetum coccineum. The sequence goes on along the minus strand of BQNB010007355.1, from coordinate 88,984 downwards.
CAGTGGCGCAGTGAAAACCTAGTTAGAAATGGAAAGTAAATGAAGAATGGCTAGCTACACCTTCTCTCCCATATACTTCTATCTCTTTTAATTTTCCATATCACTTCCTTTATTTCATAATTCAAACTAAAAACCATTTTCAAATGTGACAATTCAAATTAAAACTAATTGAAACTTAGCTCTTGGGATGACCTCGGATTTACCATCTCTAAACTACTCACGATCGGGTTCTATGCCCGTTAGTGTGTTTTTCAGGTGAATCGAGTTTTAAAAATTTAAAACTTGAATAAAGTATATTTTAAAATAAAATACGCATCAAGTTTTTGGCGCCGCTGCCAGGGAGCTATAATTAGTATTAATTTGATATCTTGTAATTATTCATTTATTTCTCTAACTTCTAAATTTTGTTAGATAACATCATGGATGGGATCAACATCGACGATCTCACCATAGAACAATATCTTAGGCTGATGACATCAAATAATATTACTTTTATAGCATCATTTATCCCATGTAAATAACCCATTTAGTTTAATTATTGCAAATAATTGTTACTTAATCATTTGTATTTGAGAATTGCAGTAATTATGGAGTACTTGGTAAAGATTAGCAAGAGGCACGCATTCTGGAGCTTAAACGAAGAAATATGAAGATTACTGTTTTGACATCCAATACGCCGTATCCATCAAGGAAGATACGGTGTATCTGTGCCTGCACTTTACCAAAGACCACAAAGGATCTAGGATCAATACGTCGTATCCAGAGAAGACCAATATGCCGTATTCAAGTTATGGAAATAAAATATACTGAAAGATATCAAATGTGGTCCCTACTCTAAGAAACCCCCGATACGCAGTGTTGACCCCAGTCAATACGCCGTATCGACCAAATTCTAGACCTTATAAATAGAAAACCTAAAAACGGGTTTTCAGTGTGCGTAAATCATATTTTCCGACACCTAAACATTAAAAGATTCGATTTTCAGAGAGAAAAAGATAGAAGAGGTCTTGCAAAACGCAATTAATTCTATAAGAAACAAACTTGTAATCTCCTATACTCTGTAAATCTCGTTTCATTATTTTGTCATCCTTCATTAACTCGTTTATTTACCTTGGCAAATTAATTACTTTTGTAAGGATTATGATTTTGAGGCTAATACCTTTTCGTGTATTAGCTATTTATTAATGGAAGAACTTGAAATGTTTGGTTTGTTTATCTTGAATGCTTAATTTATCTTTTGATTGATTGTTTATGTTTATCAGTTATACTTGTTACTTTCTTTTGTATACGAACCTACATGTCAGACTGATCTGAGTGATACGGACCAAGAATCTAGATGTACGGGATGGCTCTCCATATAGTTATTAAACACTAGACCAATATGAACATGAATAATAACCAATCTTTACATATAGATTATGAGCTTAGTTAGACCGTATGTGCCCCTTTGGATCAACGAGTACGTTCTCTATTAATTGGTAAAGACTTGGTTAGTGGACTACTAGTGTATGAATTACCTTTAAGCAGTAAGTGTGTAAAGTCTCTATGAGCTAGGGTATTAAACAGGATCACCAGTTGCTTAAATCCCTAGATAGGATATATAATCAGAAAATAAGGATGCTTTATGCGGATACGTTTAATTACGACAGAATTCTTCATATCTAGGACTCAGGAAGAAGTACCGCCTAAGTCTTAAGAATGAAAACGACCGTCCACGAGATAGATTTACCATTTGCACTAAAAAAAACAAACCAACGTTCTAATTGAATTAATAATGGTTAATAAAAATTTTCCTTTTATATTTGGCTAGACCGCTCTTTTATCTTCTGTTAATTTTCTTGTGTGTGTTTTAGTGTCTTAAGTTGATTTTAGTCACCACAAAACCCGTGCCAGTCTCTCAGGCTGAAAACCCCCTTATCCGTTAGATTTAGGATTAACATAGGTTTAGCATAGGTTTAGACGTAGAAATAAAATAACTTAGTTAGATAAACCAAAATATTAATAAATTGAATGGATTTTATCTTCGATTCGATTAGTGATCGACACCCTACTTACCACGAAACTCTCATCTGACCAGGTACACTGCCCGTTAAAGTGTTGTTTTTGGTTAAGTCGGCAAAATATAAATTTAAAACTTGAAACATAAATTACAACCACACAACGACACATCAAGTTTTTGGCGCCGTTGTCGGGGATCAAAAAATTTAATCTTGATTTTTATTTGATATTTTAGTTTTGAACATTGGATTAATCTAACCCTTAGGATTAGTGTAGTTTAGAATAGTTTATATTCCTATTTGTTTGCTTATTGTGTTTGTGTAATACAGCATATTCAGTTCACTGAATACGACGTATAAGTTATTTGACGGTTCTCTTTCCTAGCAAGTTTATTATAGGATGGACAACCCGAACATTACTATGGAAGAATACATCAGGCTTGAAGAAGAAAAGGCTCGTCGGCATGGTAAGGTGTATAACTCGGAAACTGCTAAGTATGGTAAGATCTGGTATGATGAAGACGTTCACGACCTCAGATCTGTTGAAATCAAATTCCCAGCTATAGTCTTTAATGACGAGTTATCATTTGAAAAAACACTCTCTTGTGAACCCAGGATAAGTTATCTTAACAACAATGAAATTAACTTTAGAATATCGTTTGACGAATCCGACGATGAAGATTACACGGTAATTTTTGACAAAAACTCGTTTTCATATAAAATAATTTATGTCAACGATTTGAAAACGGATTCGGAAAATGATAATGAAAAGTCAGTATGCCTTCGTTTCTATCACCCGAGCCAAAGGTCAGTTGTTTTGATGATTTAGACTTCTTTAAAGATTTTGAGAATGAATTTCCAGCCATTGTTTACAATGATGCTCTAACGTCCAAATCAGATTACTTAACTGGACCCACGTATGAGTATTGGATGAAACCTAATATGGCGTATCCAGTATGAGTATATACACTCGACTGATACACCGGATTGAGTTTTACTCACACTTTTTCACTCTCACACACCAATTTTAACCACGAAAATTTTCGAAATCATTATTCTTGATTCATATCCATTCGATTCTCAATCGTTTGTATCTGGTAATGTATTCCAACCCTTTCCTTTTAGTTTTTGATTTTTGAATTAGAATGAGGGTTAGGGTTAGGGTTTTGATTTTTGGTTTTAAGAGTGTATCATCAAATGCACCTAGGCTAGTTTTGGACCCCTTTTTCCCAACACATATGTGAATGGAATTAAGAATTGTTAATGAGGGAAATGAGTAGATGTGGGAACCCCTTTTTGTTTTTAAACTGCAGAGCAATACGGCGTATCTACTCAACTGGATATGGCGTATTGACTCAATTTCACCCAAATTTTAAAACACCAATACGACGTATTTAACAACTTGAATATGGCGTATTGATCAGCTGGAAATCCTGCATTTTAAATTCCATATGCCGTATTGATTTATATCTATATAGCGTATTGACAACAGACCTCCTAATACTCCATATCATTCCCTATACGGAGTATTCAAATAAAACTAAATACGGCGTATCCACATCTGAATACGCCGTATCTGCTCTCAGAACAGATGATAACATCAAATATTTAATACTTTTTGGTGGAAAAATACCCCCTATATTACCTGCAAATGTTTCACTAACACTCGAAAACGAGATATTTTCTATCATTTTGTAGTTTTCAGGTGAAATAAAGGAAAGTGACAAGAAACAAGGGAAAAGGGACTTAGAGTGTAAATTCTGAAGAATGTTATGGCGTAACACCAAAAATGGTTACACCGTGACATAAATTAAGCAAGTACGAAGATCAAGGAAGACGTTATGGCGTAACACCATATCTAGTTACGCCGTAACCATATATTTAGAAGGAAATCTTGTCAAGGTTATAGTTACGGCGTAACACCTTATCTAGTTACGCCGTAACCAAGAAGATCTACAAATATGGAATGAAGATCACGTACTTATGGACATTATTTGAAGGTTACAGCGTAACACCATATCTGGTTACGCCGTAACAGCTGCTTAATTATGGAATGCCGTGTATGATGGTTACGGCGTAACACCTTTAATGGTTGTGCCGTAATAGGTTCGACAACTATAAATAGAGGCCTCATTCAAGCTATTTTGACATCACTTCCTCCACAACCAATTGGAGAGGCGACGAAGGCTTCCAACCTTCAAAGAATTCCACCTGGAGTCTAAGGGAGTTCACGCTTTACTTACTTTTTGTATTTAATCGTTCAAATACGAATACTGACGAATACTGTAAGAATTATGAGTTTTCAATATATGATTTCTTCTATTTCTTAATGTGTTTCCATTACCATGAGCGGCTAAACACTTAAAGTGATGGCCTAGTTATGTAGTTACTTTTGTTATGATAGTTTCCTGTTAAATTATGGTTTCGTTAGATATTCCTTGACTGTCGTGTAACCCTGGGTTTTGGTAGTACGGGTGGTTTGGACTTAGCTTGCCCTATTATTAGATTATCTTGTCAATATGGAATCCAATAGGTACTAGGGAGGATCACTAACTCCTTACCTAGTGTAGGAACTAACCGGTCACCGCACTTATCACTCAATACTTAAAAAGCATAGGAACTCTTTAAGAGGGGGTTAATAATCTTTACAGGTTATTAGATATGTTTTGGGAATAGTTGGGATTAATCACTGCAACCTGGATAACCTACCTCCTAAATGATTCGGGACTGATTCGGAATCACATGGAGTATAGGATAGACTAAATATGCACATTCAAGTCTATCGACCTTTGAAACTACTAATGAAACCATAGTTTAACATTGCACAGGAAAGTGTTTTCATAACAATAGTAATGAAGTAACTAGGTTAGCACATTTTCTCTTTTGATATCTCCTACTAATTTAATTTCCAGTTATTTATTTTATTGTTATTTTTAATTCCTTTAAATTCAAATCAAAAACCATTTTCAAAACGTGACATTTCAAATTAAAACTAATTACAACTTAGCTCTTGGGACGACCTTGGATTTACCACTCTATACTACCCATGATCAGGTTCTCTGCCCGTTAGTGCGTTGTTAGGTAGATCGAGTTTTATAAATTTAAAACTTGATAAAAATATATTTCAAAAGAAAATACGCATCAAGTTTTTGGCGCCGCTGCCGGGGAAAGTCCCATAACGTTTTAGGTTCATATTAAGAGTATATAAATGTGTCACACTCGGTAGCAACATGAACAAAAGCCTCATTTTATCCTATGACTTCCTAAGTGTTTAAAGTGACTTAAAATCATTATTCCATGTAGTTTTTCCAACAAGTTTTATCATCAGGACCTTAAGAACACCAATATAATTCTTACACCATTTTCATCGCTATTTCAAGAACATATCTAAGTGTCAAAACCAGTAGCTACTTTATAAAAATTTAGACTCGTTGCATGTTCAAATCAACTCCCGATTAAGCATAAAATCATTATTTTTACGTATGTTTTCACCACTAGTTTAGTCACTTAACCCTCCAAATCACCCAAACCAATCCCATAGATATTTTAACATCATATTTAGAGTGTATTAACTGCATATTTACAGTAGCTTAGTGTTTTGTAAATTAAAACAAAAATAGATTAACTCAAACTCATTTTTAGCTCTAAAAGGCACTTTTCGGGTACAAGATAGGCACAAGCCGTCTTGTACCCTTATCTTACCTAGGATAACACCAAGATTATGATAAGATGAAGATGAGGTTGAGATGAAACAACTCTTTCAAATGTTACCTTGGATGAAAAACAAATCAAAAGACTTGTTAGAGGTGATTAAACAAGCCTTTTTTTAATGTAGTTCTTGTGTTAAAATGAATTTTTGAGTATGGCTAACCTTTTGGATTAATCTTGGCCAATTTATAAAGGAGAGGAGGAGAAATCTCTATGATTTTTGAAAGAGAAAATGGATGAGTATGTGTGAGGAAGAGTGTTTATGAGAAAGAGGAAAAGTGGTTGAGTATTATGGGGATGTGTAGTGGTATTAAAAGAAGAAATCAATCCCATTGCCCTAGAGAGGAGGTGGGTGGCATTTTTGTAAGCTCAATAAAGGGAAAAGGATTTAATGTCACACCCTCAAAACATGGCTCAACAGAATAGGAAACATGGAGGCGTGATATTTGTAAAGTATCTCAAACACAAAGTACAAGAGAACGACCACTAAATGGACGTTTTGAAAATATACATCGTTTATTTTATAAAAGATCAAGTTTTACATAATTGAAAATAATCAGAGTTAAAATGGTATTCAATGATGCTCATAACATCAATTATTTAATTTTTATAAAGTTTCATGTAGTAAAGTCGTTAATGCATGCGAACTCCGAATGCGCTTCAAATAATCCTTATAAGATAGGTACCTGAGATAAACATGCTAAAAAGGTCAACAATAATGTTGGTAAGTTCATAGGTTTAAGTAAAAATATGGACACAAGTTTCCATTTAGAGCGACTATTGTAATACATACAATATATCACAAAAGGTATTTAAGGTAGTACTAAATTAAGACACCAAAGCTAATAGCATAATGCACCAAGTATGCCAAGTAAAGTATCTCCGTAGGTTTCTAGATTCACCCAAGTTTTGACATGGTATACGTTAGTATGATCAGGACCACCGATACAAGTAAGAACAACTTACTCGGATGGGGATGATAATCCTGATAGATCTATCTACAACACTCTCGCTTGCAACATGTACACATAATTGATGAGGTGTCATTTTATACACTTTTTCGGGGTCGTTTAACACTAAATCGTGCATTCATGCCAAATAGTACTTAATGTTCTTGTCAGGTATTTCTCATTTGGAGGGCATTTGGAAGAATTACACGTGAATTGGGCTCATTTGGAGAAGAAATAGACAAGACTACGGACCTACACCAACATCTCTCAAGATAATGTTCTTAGCGGCTGGAGACGGAGTCACAGATATAACGTGACGCCGTCACAACGAAGACCAAGACGACGTCACAAGATTCCACGACGGCGTTAGAGCACACGACCCAACCCATTATCTAGAATATTCTCTTTCATGACGGCGTCACGATTAAAATGCGACGCCGTCACAGCGATTTTCCTATATATACAAACCCGAATTTAGGGTTTTAAGTGTGTAACTTTAGAATAAAAAGAGGGTACGAACCCTAGTTCATTTAGCAGAAGTTAGGGACGAATTAAGGGCCTAAAAACCCTATTGTACTTCCTCCAACTCATGTTTTAATCAAGTAAGGTTTATTTAATCATTCAATATGTCTATGTGTTGTTTGATTCATCTATGTTCTTGCTTTATCTTTAACATGCTTGGCTAAACCTCCTATTGTGTTTATTTATGATTGTATGAAACCTAGAATGTAGATCTTAGTGGTGTTGCTTCTTGTGATGGATGTGCATGTTAGGTCTTAGAAAACTAGCTTTTGTACTTCTTATCGCTTGGATATGGTCTAGGAAATATGATTGTGTAGAGATAGGATATCCAGTCGCTGGTAACAGTCTTCATACTACCTTGCCCCTAATATGGTTGATCCACTCTTAATATATTTCACATGCACTTAGTATACCCTTAGGGGCCTTGTAATAGTCTTCATACTACCTTACTTGTGCGTTGCCTTAACGGAATACTAAGTAGACGGCGGGTTCGTGTAATTCGTTCATGACTTAGGAAATAATTACACAGATCATCACAAGTGTGACAAAGCAACAACACTAGGAGAAGCAATCTAGGGAGTAATACATGATTAAATAAACACATCTGTTTTATATTGTTAGCAGTGGTAGTTTAGATTATCATTTAGTTTAATAGCTAAAACCAACCACCTCTCTAATTATATGATTTACTTGCTTTCCATAAAACATAAAAATACAAAAAAAAATAAATCTTCCTGCAACCTTAGATTTTGTTTAGGAAGGTGATCAAGCCTTCCAAAACTATAATCTTTCAGCAGTTGTAACTTTGTACCAGCAACATTAACTTTCAACACCAACAGTAGTAACTTTTGTACCAACAGCACTAAATGTGTACAAGCAGCATTAACTACTTAGAAAGTTTTCTTCAATCTTCACCAGCAGTACTAAGTTACACTAGCAGTACTAACTAGCAGTACTAACTACTTAGCATATTTTTTTATTAAGATTACTAACAGCACTAATTTATTCTTAGCAACAGTAACACAAACCTTAGCAGTAGTAACTTCAAGAAGGATTTTAATCCTAATAGTATGTGTCGGGTTTAGTGAGGTTGAGCTTCTTTTGGTAACTTTCGACACTTAATTGAAGATCTTCCACCCACCATTGAATGATTATACGTCTTGTGTACATATGTAATGCCACATTCAAATAATACCGTTCGTCAATTGTGAGATTGGTCAGCTTTTGTTGAACGAGTAAAAGTAACATGTCTTCAGTGTCTTGTAGACGTAGTCTTTTGAATCACCTTCTTTAAACGTATATAGCTTCTGATCATCTCGACGAACTTTAATCTCTTCCAGGTAGCCGTAGTCATACTTCATAATTATAAGTCTGGTTACCGCAATAATTCTTCTTTCGGAGTAAACATATTTAGATGAAGTCAAGTTACTTGCATATCTATAGAAGATTTGGCGTTTGGGACCCTAGTGTGAAGTGCCAAAGTGTAGGATCCCGTTTAACACTTCACTTCATACAATCGATCAAGAAATCGAGAACTAGAAAGGAGAAAGAAAGAGTTGTTCTAGAGAGAGAAACTAGAGAGAGGTTAGAGAGAAAAGAGAAAAGATATTATTAGATATTTTGAACAACTAACTTTTTCAAGTGGAAAAATTCCTTATATACCCCGACACTTAAAAGTTCCTTTTCTCTTCGATTTGAGAGGTCACGGGCTTGAAACGGACTTACGTATTAAAAGTTATGGCTGTTTTAGTGAAACCCTTTTCTTCACACAAGATTTCTAGACAAAACGCAGTGCTATCTTTAACCAAAACGCAGTGACTTTTGAATCAAAACGCAATGACCATTTAATCAAAACGCAATGACTTTTTAACCAAAACGCAATGACTTTTTAACCAAAACGCAGTGACTTTTGAATCAAAACGCAATGACCATTTGGTCAAAACGCAACAAAATAAAAAATTGGGCAGAGTATTCCTTAGTCAAAACGCAATATATGTCTTCAAAACGCAACCTGCAATCAAAACGCAATGAACCAAAACGCAACCAATGATCAAAACGCAACCAATGATCAAAACGCAATGAATGATCAAAACGCAACCAAGAAAAAATCAAAACGCAAGAAGAAGAAAAGCAAAACGCAACAAGAACTTTGCAAGAGAGTCAAAACGCAACGACGAAATTTTCGACTTTTCCCACCAAAAATCGTCTAAAAATTACCCTTTTTGACCTTTTAACTTGATTTCTCTTGCACAATTAGTTACCTTATGCCTAGATCTTGCTTAATAACATAAACATTCACACATCTAAGCACAAAAATCCGGGTTTGATTTTTTTCTTTTGACTTCTTTTTGACCCACGAATTTGATCTTGTTGAACCACACGAATCCACACGTAGCTCTGATGCCAATTGTAGGATCCCGTTAACACTTCACTTCATACAATCGATCACGAAATCGAGAACTAGAAAGGAGAAAGAAAGAGTTGTTCTAGAGAGAGAAACTAGAGAGAGGTTAGAGAGAAAAGAGAAAAGATATTATTAGATATTTTGAACAACTAACTTTTCCAAGTGGAAAAGTTCCTTATTTACCCCGACACTTAAAAGTTTCTTTTCTCTTCGATTTGAGAGGTCACGGGCCTGAAACGGACTTACGGATCAAAAGTTATGGCTGTTTTACTGAAACTCTTTTCTTCACACAAGATTTCTAGACAAAACGCAGTGCTATCTTTAACCAAAACGCAGTGACTTTTGAATCAAAACGCAATGACCATTTAATCAAAACATAATGACTTTTTAACCAAAACGCAATGACTTTTTAACTTAAACGCAATGACTTTTTAACAAAAAACGCAGTGACTTTTGAATCAAAACGCAATGACCATTTGGTCAAAACGCAAGAAAATAAAAAATTGGGCAGAGTATTCCTTAGTCAAAACGCAATATATGTCTTCAAAACGTAACCGACAATCAAAACGCAATAAACCAAAACGCAGTAAAAATCAAAACGCAACAAGAAGAAAATCAAAACGCAACAAGAACTTTGCCAGAGAGTCAAAACGCAACGACGAAATATACGACTTTTTCCACCAAAAATCGCCTAAAAATCACCCTTTTTGACCTTTTAACTTGATTTCTCTTGCACAATTAGTTACCTTATGCCTAGATCTTGCTTAATAACATAAACATTCACACATCTAAGCACAAAAATCCGGGTTTGATTTTTTTCTTTTGACTTCTTTTTGACCCACGAATTTGATCTTGTTGAACCACACGAATCAACCACGAATCCACACGTAGCTCTGATGCCAATTGTAGGATCCCGTTAACACTTCACTTCATACAATCGATCACGAAATTAGAACTAGAAAGGAGAAAGAAAGAGTTGTTCTAGAGAGAGAGTTTAGAGAGAGAGATGAGAGAAAAGAGAAATGGAATTATATTTGAAAATGAACAACTAACTTTTCCAAGTGGAAAAGTTCCTTATATACCCCGACACTTAAAAGTGACGCGCGGGATATTTAACTAGGACCCGGGCTCGGGTTTTGCTTGGGATTAAACCCAAAACATATACAATATTAGATTATCTATCGAGCCCGATTCCCGATATTATCCTATTACAACATTAACTAATTAAAGACCGAAGCTCCATCGTAGAGTGACTGAACTTCCTTGTTCGACTCAATAAATTGAGGCTAACAATCTCCCCCGAAGTGAGGTCTTGAACACGGGAACGAGCTTCCTTTATTGACTCAATAAAATTGAGGCTAACATAAATACACAACCATAAATGTAATTTCTGCTTTATAGGAAACATCAGTTTAGTAGAGACCCATTAGGCTTATTTAAATCTTGATACTTGTGATTCAGTCCTTTCATAAATACTCACAGTAGAAGGTGATAGAAAAGATGGTTATTTTGGTAAAGTCCTTGGATGCTTCTTATGTGGGTCTGGCATCAACAAGTAAAGGAACAAAAAGAAATCACATGGATAAAATCTCATCACTCAACTCGGTACAAATCACAACTCCATAGTTGTGATAGCCATCACAAAACTTAATGCTCACAAATGACGATGCGCAATTGTGGATCTAGTTTAAGCGTGGTTCTGTTGAAATGAAAAAGAACAATATTGCCTAGGCAAATAGTTAGCCATTAACGGCAGCATAACAATACAACTTTGGATAATAGCTAGATCAGTGATCTTAACAACAATGGAGGATTCGGTAATCATATCAAAAAGTATATATAGTTGTTAGCATACCATTTTAATCCGCATCATGAGTTAGCTATTTTGACCAATTACCTAATACCTATGTTTCCACCTGTAATACATTCATTTGAGTTTATTCGTTCTTACGGGTATTTCTATAAAACATTGGGGACAATGTTCAACTTAAGTGTAGGGGGAAAATAAGCCTTAGAAACTATTCTTTCATTTGCCATTTGCTTTGTCCTTAAAATGATGGGTAATATACCGAAACATAGCATAAAAGGTGATTTTTACCCAAATTTAAATTTTTTTATGACACATACCGACGAAAACCGAGTATTAATAGCGTCTCATGGATAGGAATTTATATGAGTAGCACAATAACTCAGAATTCCGCCCCAAAAATGTGAGGTTCGCCTTTAGATCTTTAGGAATTCGGGTATCTATTATTAATACCCAAGATAGTTTATACCTTTAGCTTTCTCGAGTTAAGGAGTGAGCAGTCACATGTGTTTATTCCGTCGTTACGGATGTGTACGTGTGGTCTTCATCGCCTTTTTTGGAGCATTGAGATCGGTATTAAATTATATGAGTGTACCGGTAGTATGTTAAATTCTAGAACTTGTTATTGTGATGCATCCCGAGACCGCATAGTAAGTATTAGGATTTGCTTGATAAGAGGCATTAGGATTAACCCATGTTTTAAACTTGTAATTGTTATGATGGTCACACCGTTCATATAACTATCCCACACCCTTGTCATGCACTCATTATTAGTGCAGGATACCCCTAGTACAACCCTCTGAGCCTATCCTTGTCACGGTTCTCGTAATTTTCTGGTGGATTCCAGATTATTAACGAAGAGCATTGTCACCTTAAACCAATCGTTACACCCAAAAAGCCTTAGCCTACCTTGTATGTACTCACTTTTAGTACATTATTATGTTTAACCCAAGTTAATTATTTGAGTATGAAGAAACATGTAATCTAATGATCTACCAAGAACAAGAGAGAGAGATGTGGGTTGTGATGTTTAGTGAGAGAAAGTATATGGAATGGATGAAGTGTTATTACTATGTGGAAAATGGAAAAAATGAAACAACCAACCCCTCTCCAAGGCTAGGAGAGGGCTTATATAGTTACATGATGGCCGGCCCATGGGCTATGATGGGCTTCCCATGGGCCTTGGGCCGGATTAGCTTCTATACTTAACATGACACAATCTACGAGCTAAGACCTATTAACATCTTGGAAAGTGGACGATCACTTTTTGTGTTTCCAACAATCTCCCTCCTAAGGGATGGTTTCACTCCTTTTTACAAACTTTAAGCCTAGGCATACATGCTTTGTCTTTAGTCTTTAGCTGTGCTTTTGACATTGCCTGTGAGTATGTGTAGTGATATTGATTTCTGGATGAGCTTGTTCCGTGATACTTGTATTTGACATTGTGATCTTGAGCTATCTTGAGACATCAAACCTAAGCACAATCTCTTTGCCATCTTGAAAACTTTGCCATTCTTGTGGATTTGTGTTTTTGGAACCAACATGCTCATACCTTTCTTGAATTGGGGGGGGTGTCTTGAAAAAACTTTAATCTACGTTTTCTTGAGATTCGTTAACTTATTAATACTTCGTCCTTCGAGAATGACGTTCGTTATCAGAGTAGCGGAGTCTTGGGAAATTGTATTTGAGCCTTTCATGAAGTCCTTATGTTTGTCTATCGGGTATGAGCATGTGGCTATGGATTTGTGAGTCAGCTGGAATCAGGAACCTCCACCACTCATCTTTAATAGCCTGCATAAAATCATAGTTTGCAATAAAGCGGGGGGACGAATATGGCTTTGTCATTCGCCCAGGTTTGGTGGAGATAACCTTTAAATCCGTGAGGACAACCTGTGATCAGATAGAGTTCAATTTAAGAAGAATCTTCTTGACAGGATTTCCAGTTGTAGTATTGAATCTTTCTAACATATAAGTATTAGATTCATCGTACTCAGATGTTCTCATTATCGGAATTGTCTCAAAGCAGACAGGCATGATAGAGTGAACAGTGAGTTACTATCTCGCGATTGGTTATAGAAATGGATTTTGTTGGGAATCACTTTAGTGACGACTTACGAATTACCATAGTTTATCATAGTCACATACGCGAGGATAGGATAGGCCAACTATGTATAGTTTAGAGGCTTATGGGCTATAAATACCCCTTATGCTTCCTTGAGGGTTGAGTCATTATTTTGGTGTTTGAGTATTTGTATCTTCATCTCATGTTCCATCTATATTCACAAGTTCCAATCTCTTCCATCTCACTACTTTCTCTCACTAAAATGGCTATCATGTGGTTTGACTCACCAAGACCACCGGATCATAGTTTTCGTGAATCCTTCAATTGGTATCAGAGCCATGGCAACATACTCTTGGGTCGAATTTATCTTTATGGTCCGTTTGGTCTTGTCACTTTGTCAAATCTGTCGTTGTGATGTTTTGGTCCTAACAGCCTATTTTTTTTTCGTATCTTATTATTGGTTCGTCTTATTACGTTTTGTCGTTTTGGAGTCAAACAATTTTGTCTCGTAAGGTTTTACAACTTTCATTTGTTTTAGCTGCTTAGAAAGTGTTTGATTATCTGCCAAACCGAACGAGTCAACCTTCATAAACCGATCGAGCTTTATTCTTCTTCAACTGAAGAGTGACATTCCTAGTGAACCGTTCGAGCAAAACCCTTTGACGACGAACGAGTTCTAACTGTGACAACCGAACGAGCTCCAACTACTTGGACCGAACAGCAAGTCTTCAATACCGAAACCGTGTGCACTCAGAGTGAACCGAACTAGGCATTCACTAGGGACAACGATCGAGCACCTTAAAGGTGACCGAACGAGTTTTCACAACTTTGTAGACTTATTCCGAACGAGTCTTAGACAACATGAACCGAACGAGTCTCACACTCTATGTAGATCCGAACATACGCCACATACTCGCATGAACCGATCTAAACCAAACCGAGTCAACTCAGTAATTACCGAGTTGACTCGGGTCAACTCACTGAGTTGAGACCAGAAAATAAAGAAGGTAGAGGCTCAACATAAGACTCGAACAATAACAACATCCTCAACATCCAACAAATCCACAATCATCAAATCCACAATCATCTAGACCTAATAACTCTTCGTCACATACTCAACTCAACAAATCCACAAACTATCATATCCCTTCGTCACAATTATAATCCCACATCTCCATATAACCTCAACTGTCTCAAACTCAATAAACTACATACAATAGATCTCAGATTTATTCATCTCGTGGGTTTTTAATCATGATCGAAACCACGAAAGAAAACCTCATCATTGACCATTGTGAATGTAGTCGTACCTCTTTCATTATACGAAAATAAAGTATGATTCACAACAATCATGTTATAAATCAATACTTTGTTTCGATTGGACACACAAACTAAGACATATACATCATAAATTAAAACACCTACCCGAGACCATTAATATGATCTTGAAGTTTTTTTTCCCTTGTTGGTACACGAGCTTCAATTGCATAAAATAACTTCTAAGATCATGATGGTTACTGTGTTTGCAAGATTTAATGATTATTGGGTTTAAGATTCATAGATCGTTGATGATATGAGATTGGTTTAACTGAGTTCATCTGTTGAGAGAAAAGAGTTGCAAAGAGGGCGGATGAATATATGTGTGTGATTAGGGTTGCATCTTTAGGGTTAAAACCTTTATATGGTCCTTAGTATTAGGGGTATCATGTTACTAATGGATTTGGGCTGGTGGATTTATAGCGGGCCGAAACCAACCATTTTGGGCTGGTACATTTCTAACAGGCTGACAGTTGTTATAACTAATTGGGTCGAATGTATATGAGATTATGGGCTGCCGAGTATAATTGTTTGAGTATTAAATGTTTCATATTAAAACTAAATTTAGCTAAATGACTCACTTGGGATGATTTTTTGCATTGTATTAGTTGTTAATGTTAACATTAGTACTTCATGATGGACAAAGTGATACAATGTGACGATTTTTCAAGAGATGAGGACCAAGATCAATTTTAGTGAAAGGATTCATGAAAACTAAGGCTGATGTGAAATTAATTTTTGTGACTACGGAGATGATCGGGTATCACTTATTTGAGATTGAAATGGCATTTTACGAAGGCGTGTACTTATTTTATCTTGAAGTCGGGGTTGGTTGGATGCATGATTTCAATGATAACTTGCTCAAGCTTAATTTAAGTTGAAGACTTGGTTTATTTAGTTTCCAGCAGTCAAGGGGTGGATGGTTGAAACATGACCTGGTTTAAACTATAATTTTAAAGGAGTTACATTGTAGTACTCAGGTGTCACACGCTTAGTCGTTGTGATAATCTGCAAGAGGTGAATGAAGTTCATACTTTGGCCAAGGGGTATTGAGTACTTAGAGATTTGCTTGGAGCACAAATTCTCTACACCGTTCTTCCAACATTAGCGCAAGCTTAAGTCACAAGAACAGAAAATTCTACTTCAGTTTCACGTTTGTATTTTATCTTGAAGTTGAAATTTAGTCATTCATAGTTGGTTGGATGCATGATGTTCAATGATAACTTGCTCGGGCTTAAGATTTTAGATGAAGACTTGGGTTATCTAGTTACCAGCAGTCGGGGTGGATGGTTGAAGACCTGGTTAACTATCACTTAAAGGAGATACATTGTAGTTCTCAGTATCACACGCTGAAGACGTTGTGGATAATCGTAAAGGGTGATGAATGTCTCATACTTTGCTTGTTAAGTATTGAGTTTCTCTACACTATTCTTCCAACATTAGTGCAAGCTTAAGTCACAAGAACGGGGAATTCTACTTCAGTTTCAAGTTTGGTATATCGGATTTACTTCATCAGTGGTTACTTAAAATAGCCTACATAACGGTTGGTAAAATGATAGCCAGCGAGAGGTTATGAGTAGAGATTTTATCAGCAATTGATTCTCATAGGATAGATCTGAGCTAATTTATTCTTCACATAAGTACTCAAGTAAATGTGCGTCTAAGGTTTTGCTAATTTTGAGGTATCGAAACCAGCAAGGGGAAATGAGTAGATACACCCTCGATTCTTTGCCTTTCTTTTTCTTGAAAGCTTTAATAAGTCATCTTTCTTGAAAATCTTTTAGTTAGGCAATGCCGGGAAGACTAATGTCATAACCGCAGAGAATATCAGCGCTTTAACTTGTGGCTTTTGGGTGCATTTCTTCAGACACATGGGGGAAGTGATATCTTGAGAACTTTAGTATGCATTATTTGAATTTCCAGGGGGAAGTGTTATGAGAAGAATTATTCAAGCGTGATAAGATACGTTGTTGATCCAGTTAATGTTTACCCCGAACGATCAATCACTAAGCTTATTCTTAAAGGAGCAATTATATTTGATGTGGTATCCTACCAACTCCGTTGTTGCACTTAAGTATTCTATGCATTGTAAGAAAGCTTTGGAAAGTGGCTCCTACCCCCCCCCTCCAAGCGAGGATTGCTAGTTTGGGGGGAAGCTTTGAAAGCTTCTAAATCAAGAATATGCGGCATGAATTAGAGGGAAGCTAATTCAGAAGTATCTCCTTAACCATAAGTGCACGGGTTACTTAGTTCGTGCCTATTTCAGTATTTCTCCTACAAGGTACTACAAAGATGATTCATATTGAAGTGTAGACTTGAAGTCAAAGACCACAGAAGACATCATCACCATTAGAAGCTTCATGGAAGTTCTTGTTCTTAATCATTATGTACTCGGTAGGAAAATATTGTAAGTAATCCCGTATATCGTCTTATGGGGGAAGATTGTTAGGAATTAAGTTTTACGTGACGACATTACGAAATTACCATAGTTTATCATAGTCTCATACGCAAGGACTATAATAGGTAACTATGTATAGTTTAGAAGCGTATGGGTTATATATACTCCTCTATGGCTTCCATAGAGGGGTTGAGTCTTTTGTATCTTACACTTTTCAATTCTATTTTACATTTTAACTTTCTCTTTCTACTCTCTCTCACTAGAAATGGCTTTCATATGGTTTGACTCACCAAGACCACCGGATCATAGTTTTCGTGTTTTTTACACTTAGGTTTTTTTTCTGTTAAAACTTTTTCTCCCATACCTTGTCTTTATGAAATTGTGTACTGTTGTTGAAACTTTTTCTATTCAATTAGCAAGTAGATTTGGTTAAGTTTGCCCTCAAAGCGGTAAATGTACGTGTACACACACATTTTGTACCTTGTATGTCTGTTATAGATTTGGGGTATGTGTGATTATCCTGGATAACTCTTTATATCGTGTAATGATTCCACTTTCCGTATAAAGTATTTTGACCCTATAAAAATGCCTGGGTTGCACGAAATCTCTATCGGGATAATATAAAGAGTATACAATTTATGTTCTAGGCACAAGAAGCATAAATCAAGAACAATGAAGTAAATTGTACAGAAATTCGTGTGTTTTTTTTATAAATAGACCAAGTATGTTCCTGAGTAAATATATCAGAAAATTGAGACAGTTACCAACTAAAACCGATTTTAACCAACCTTCTGACATACTTGTTACGGCGTAACAAAACCTTGTTACGGCGTAACCAAGTTCATTACGGCGTAAACATATTGATTACGGCATAAACTTCCAAACTTTGATTTCTGTCAAAAGATTATGGCGTAACCATAACATAGGTTACGGCGTAAACTATGCCAACACGTTTTACGGTGTAATCAGCCAGTTGATTACGGCGTAAACCCTACAAACTCAGTCTCTTATAGCTTTCTCATGTTAGTCAACAAGCGTTGTACTCCAACTTCCTAACCTTGTTACCGAACGAAATGAAAACCTCAATGGTCTTCAATAAATCACCATTATGACAAATGGCTTGATGACACTAAAACCACCAACAAATCCCCCCCCCCCCCCTATTTTAGTGTAATCATTGATTTACTAAAACATATATAAAGATATATGTAGATATGTTAAAACAAACACAACGAAACAAACAAATGCATAAATAAAAATGTCTTACGATTGAATTTCCACCTTAGTATAATACACATTCCAAATATTCAAAAATCGAGGTGGCGTAACGATTGAACCGTTATTCAATCCATTTGAATACCTAATGATACTATACACATTTGTTTTCTTACAACAACTTTTAAAGTTTCATTTACTTGACACTTTACATGCGTGTGTCCTTAATCCATTGATGAACATATTAGAAAGCTAGTCCAAGCTTCTTGAAATGGCTAAACTTCATGTTTACATAGCTGGTCCCTTTAGATCTTGCACCTGCATTGCAATTTTTCAAAAGAACCTTTAAGAAGGTAAACTTCAACCTAACCATAACTTGCAGGTCTGAACACATACCTCGGGAAGATAAAACTTGTGTTCCAATCTTTAGGCTATATAGCTTTCACATTGTAAGTCAGCTTTCTAACGTTGTTTTTATGAAGGGAATTGGGTATATCTTAGGTAGTAGATTTATTTGGACTTGAATAATCCCATCCCTTTAACTGTAATTATTTTAACCAAGTCCTTGCTAGACCATTCGTCAAGTGTTCAGCTATACTTTATGTTGTGTTCGAACAAAATCAATAGAATAGCACACCTATTCTGAGTAACTTTCCCTTCACATATTATGTTAACACCTAAGTGTCTTGACTGCCATTGTATTTCGGTCTATTATTGCCCTAGACATTGGGGGAGCACTAGCTCAGGGTAGATATTGGTGCTTGTGGTTGTGGCTAAAGTGGTTTCTCATTGATTCTTAGTTTCTTTCCATTCGTGTCTTCCTTTACCGGCTGCTACACAATGGCGTTACAATCGATGTGGCGTGTGTTGTACGTGTGACTGCATGGGTGCAGTCGGGGTATGCCGTTGTAATGGGCTCCGCCCCCTTGGTTGGATTCTCCCTGACTAAGGGTGATGTGTTGCGTCATTCTGGAGGGCGCATTCGTGCTGAGGTTGTGCACGGAGTTCTAACGTTAGGTGTGCACTTAGTGGTGTTTCGGGTAGCACGGTGCTCAGAGCTTGGTCGGTTTTTCGCGGGGGTGGGCGGGACACTTGGGGGGCGTCGTGGTGGGGGGGGGGGGAGGGTGGTGGGGTGAGGGGGGTTGGGTGGGGGAGGAGTTGTGGGGGTGGGCTGGGTGTGGGGTGGTCTTTGGGTGGGGGTGGGGACGGGGTGCGGGTGGTGGTGCGGGGTGGGGTGGTGGGTGGGGGGGGGGGGGTGGGGGGTGGGGTGTGTGTTGGGGGGTGGGGTGGGGTGGGGGGGGGGCGTTGGTGCGTGGGGGGATGGGGGAATGGGGCGGTGTGGGGGGGGGTGGGGGGGGGGGGAGGGTTGGTGGGGGGGGGGGGTCGTGGTGGGTGGGGGGGGGGGCTTGGGTTTGGTGGTGGGGGGGGGGGGGGGGGGGGGAGGGGTGGTCGGAGTTGGGGTGGTGGGTGGGGGGTTTGGTGGGAGGTAGGGGTGGGGAGTGGGGGGGGGAGGAGGGGTTTGGGGGTAGCGGGTGGGGGGGGGGTGGGGTGGGTGGGGTTGGGTGGGGGTGTGGGTTGGTGGGGAGGGGTGTGGCGGGGGTGAGGGGTGGCGAGGGGGCTGGGGCGGGGGTGTGGGGTTGGGGGGGGGGGGGCGGGGGGTGGCTGGCGGGCGGGGGGGTGTGGGGGGGGGGGGTGGGGGGGTGGGGGTGGGTGGGGTGAGTGGGTTGGGGGGGGGGTTGGGGTGGGGGTGGGGGTGGTGGCAGTTTTGTGTGAGGTTGTTGGGGCCGGGGTGTTGTGTTGTGGGTGGTGGGAGCGTGGTGGTTGGGGGGGGGGGGGGGTGGCTGGGGGGGTGGAGGTGGGTGGGGGGGGGGGTGGTGGTGGGGGGTGGTGGGGGGTGGTGGGGTGGTGTGGGGGGGGTTGGTGGGGCGGGGGGTATGGTGGTGGGGGGGGGGTGGGTGGGTGGGGGTCGGGGGGAGGGGTGGTGGCGTTGTGCGGATGGGTGGAGGGGGGGGGGGGTGCGGAGGGTGTGGTGGGGGGGGGTGGCTGGGGGGGGTGTGGAGTGTGGGGAGCGGGGGTTGGTTGGTTGTGGGGGTGGTTGGGGTGAGGGGAGGGTGTTGGAGTTGTTTGGTGGGGTGGAGGGTTGTGCGGGGGGGGTGTTGGGGGGGGGTGGGAGTGGGGGAGGGGTGGGGCGTGGGGTGGGTTTGTGGGGGAGGTGGGGGGGGGGGGTTGTGATTGGGGGGTGGGGGGGCGGGGGTGTTTGGTGGAGTCGGGGGGGGGGGTTGGTGGGAGGGGGGGAGGGGGGGGGGGTGTTTGGGTGGTTGGGGGGGGGGAGTGGAGTGGTGGGGGGGTGGGGGTGGGGTGGGGTATTTTGGGGGATGGGGGGGGGGTTGGGGGGGGGTGGGTGGGGGGTGGGTGTGGGGGGGGGTGGGGGGGTGGGTGGGGGGGATGTGGGGGGGTGGGAGGGGGTGGTTTTTGGGGGGTGGGGGGGTGGTGGGTGGTGGTTGGGGGGTGGTGGGGGGAGGTGGGGTTGTGGGTTGGTTGCTGTTGGTGGGGTGTTTGGGGGGGGTTGTGGGGGGGTGGGGGGTTGGGGGGGTTTGGGAGGGGGGGTGGGGGGGGGGGGTGATGTGATGGGGGTGGGGGGGGGGTGTGGTGGGGGGGGGTGGGGGGGGTGTGTTTTGGGGGGGGGGTGGGTTTGGGGGGGGTGGTTTGGTGGGGGGGAGGGAGGGGGGGTGGGGGGTTTGGGGGGGGGGTGGGGGTGGGGTGGGGGGGGGGTGGGTGGGGGTGGCGGTGGTGCGGCGGGAGGGGGGGTGACGGTGGGTGGCGTGCGTGGGTGTGGTGGGGGGTTGGGTGGTGGGGCGGTGGAGGTGGGGTAGGCGGCGGGGGTGGGGGGGTGTGGGGGGGGGACGGTTGGGGGAGGGGGGGGGGGTGGGTGTGTGGGGATGGGGGTGGGGTGGGGTGGGTGGGGGGGTTGGGGGGTGGGTGTGGGGGGTTGTTGGGGGTGTGTGGGGGGTGGCTTGTGGGTGGTGTCGGGGTGTGGTTGGGGGGGGGGTGTGGTGGCGTGCGGTGGGGGGGTGGGGGTGGGGGGTGGGGTGCTTGTGGGGTTGGGACGTGGGGGGGGGGGGTGGGGGGGGGTGTGGGGGGGGTGGGGGGGGGGTGGTGGGTGAGGGTGGGGGTGGTGTTGGGTGGGTGGGGGGGGTGGGCTTTGTGGTGGGTGTGGGGGGTGGTGGGGGGTGGGGGGAGGGGGTGTGTGGGGGGGGGGTTGGGTGTTGCGTGGGTGGGGGGGGGTGGTGGGGGTGGGAGTTGGGGGGGGGGTGGTGGGGGGTGGGTGTGCGTGTGGGGAGGGGTGTGGGTGGTGCGTGGTGGGGGGGGTGTGGGGTGGGGTGGGGGGGGGTTGGGGTGGTGGGGGGGGTTGGTTGGGGGGTGTGTGGATGTGGGGTTTGGAGGGGGGGTTGTGGGTGTGGGGGGGGTGTGGGGGTGGGGGTGTGTGGGTGGTGGGGGGTGGGGGGGGGGTGTTGGGTGGGGGGGGTGGTGGTGGGGGTGGGGGGGGGTGTGTGGGGGGAGATTGGTGGGTTGTGTGGGGGTTGCGGGGGGGTGAGTGGCGGTGGGGGGTGGGGGGGTTGGGGGTGGGGATGTGGGGTGTGGGGGTGGGGGGGTGGGGCTGGGGGGGGAGTGTGTTTTGGTTGGGTGGGGGGGGTGGGGGGGGGGGAGGGGGGTGGGTGGGGGGGGGGGGGGGGGGGGGGTGGGGGGGGGGGGGGGGGGTGGGGGGTTGGGTTGGTGGTGGGGGGTGGTGGGCGGTGGGAAGGGGTGGGGGAGTTGGTGGGGCTTGGGTGGGTGGGGGGGGTGTGTGGTTGTGTGGGGGGGGGGGGGGGGTGGGGTGTGTTGGGTGGTGGGGGTGTGGTGGGTAGGTGGAGGAGATAGGTGGTGGGGAGGGGGGGTGTGGTGGGTGGTGTGTGTGGGGTGGGTTGGGGGCTGGGGGGGGTTGGGTGGGGGGGGTGCTGTGGGGGTGGGGGGGTGTGGGGGTGGTGGGGGCTGGGGGGGTGCTGGTGGGGGGGGGGTGGGGGGGAAGGTGGTTCCGGGGTTTGGGGGGGGGGGGGGGTCAGGGGTGGGGTGTGGGTGGGGGGGGGGGGGTTGTGGGGGGGGGGGTGGGGGTCGTTGGGGTGGGGGGTGGGTGTAGGGGGTGTGTGAGGTGGGTGTGAGGGGTGGGTGGGGGGGGTGGGCTGAGGGGTTTGGGGGTGTGGGGGTGGGGTGGGGTGGTGGGGGGGTGGGAGTGGGGTTGGGGGTAGGGGGGGGGTTTGCGGCGGGGGGTGGTGTGGGGGTGGGAGTTGGGTTGGGTTCGCGGTGGAGGGGAGGGGGGGAGTTTGGGGAGTGTGTCGGCTGCGGGTGTGGTGGGGGGTGGGGGGGGGGGGCGGGCATGGGGGGGGGTGGGGGGGTGGGGGTTGGGGGGCTCGGGGGGGTTGGGGGGAGGGGTTGGTGGTTGTGTGGTGGTGGGGTGGGGGTTGGGGGGCGGGTCGGTGGGGGTGGTGTTGGGGGGGGGGTGGGGGTGTGTGGGGTTGGTGGTGTGGGGGAAGAGGGGAGTGTGGTGGGGGGTGGGGGGGGTGAGGTGGGTTGGTGTTGTGGTGGGGGTGAGGGGTGCGGTTGTGTGGTGGGGGGGTGGGGTCTTGGTGTGGAGTGGGGGGGGGGTGGGGGGGTGGGTGTGGGGGGGGGTGGCGGGGGGGGGGGGGTAGGGGGGAGTTGTGGGTGGGGTGGGGGATGGGGGGGGGGGGGGGTGGGTGGGGGGGGGGGGTTGGTTGGGGGGGGAGGGGGGGGGGGTGGGGCGGGGGGGGTGGGGGGGGGGGGGGTGGGTGTGTGGGGGGGGGTTGTGGGTGTGGGTTGGGGCGGGGGGGTGTTGTGGGGGGGGGGGGGTGTGTGGGGGGGGGGAGGGGTGTGGGGGGGGTGGGGGATTGGGGAGCGGGGGGGGGGGGGGGTGGGGGTGGATTGTGGTGGTCGGTGGGGGTGGGGGGCGGTGGGTGTGTGGGGCGGGTTGGCATGTGGTGGTGTGGTGGGTGGCGGTTGGGGGCGGGGGGGGGGGGGGGGGGGGGGTGTGTTGGGGGGTTGGTTGGGGGGGGGGGGTGTGGGGGTGTGGGGCTCTGAGGAGTTGGGGGGGGGGGGTGGGGGGGGTGGGGGGTGGTGGTGTGGGTTGGTGGGTGGTGTGGGCGGGGGTGGTGGGGGGGTTGCCGGGGTGTGGTGGGGGGGTGGAGGTGGGGGTGGGGAGGTGGGCGGTGGGGGGTGGCGTGGGGGTGGGGGGGGGTGGGGGTGGGGATGGGGGGGGGGGGTTGGGGGGGGTAGGGGGGGTGGCGGGGAGGTGGTGGGAGTGGGGGGGGAGTGTGGTTGGGGGGGGGGGGTGAGGGGTCTCGTGGGGGGGGGGGATGTTGGGTTGGGAGTGGGGGGGGGGGGAGTGTGGTGGGGGGTTGGGGTTTGGGGTGGTTTTGGGTGGGGGGGTGGCGGGGGGGTGTGGGGGTGGATTGGTTGGTGGGTTGGGGGGGGGGTGGGGGGGGTGGGGGGGGGGGGGGGGGCGGGGGGGGGGGCGTGGGGGGGGGGGTTGGGGGGGGGGGGTGGAGGGAGTGGCTTGGGGGGGGGGTGGGGTGTGGGGCGGGGTGGGGGTGGGGGAAGGTGGTGTGTGGGTTGTTGGGTGGGGGTGGGTTGGTGTTTGGGGGTTGGTGGTGGTGGGGGGGGGTGGGGGGGGGGGTGGTGGGGTGGCGGGTGGGGGGGGGGGGAGTGGGGGGATGGTGGGGATGTGGAGGGGGTTGGGGGGCGGGGAAGGGGGGTGGGGTGGGGGGGGGGGGGGTTGGGGGAGGCTGGGAGGTGTGGTGGGGTGGGGGGGTGGGCGGATGGGGGTGTGGGCGTGTTCGGAGGTTGTGTGGTTTAGGGGTTGACGGAGTGGTGGGGATGGGGGCGTGTGGGGGTAGGGGGGTTGGGGGCGTGTGGGTGTGGGGGTTGTGGGGTGGGGTGGGGGGGGTGGTGGGGGGGGGAGGGGGGGGGGGGTAGGGGTGGGGTGGGGGATGGGTTGGGGTTTGGGGTGGGTGGGGTGGGGGTGTTGGGGGGGGGTGGGGGGGTGGTGGGGGGGGGGGGTGTTGGGGGTGTGCGGGGGGTGTGGGGTGGGAGGGGGGCAGGGTTGGGGGGGGGGGGGGTTGGGGGCGTGTGGGGTGGGGGTGTGGTGGGGTTGGGGTGGGTGTTGGGGGGGGGGGTGTGGGGGGGTGGGGTGGGGTGGTGGTGGGAGGGGGGTGGGGGGGTGTGGGTGTGGTGGGGGGGGTGGGCGGGTGGGTGTGGTGTTGGGGGGTGTGATGTGGGAGTGGGGTGGGGTGGGTGTGGAGGGTGGGTGGGTGGGGTGGGTGGGAGTGGTTGCGGGGGGTTGGGGTGGATGGGGGGAGTGGTTGGTGTGGGTGGGGGGGTTGGAGTCGTCGTGGGGGGGTGGTGTTGGGGGGGGGTTTGGGGGTGGTTGGAGGTGTGGTGGTGCGGGTGGTGGTGCGGGGGGGGGTGGTGGGGGGGGGATGGGGTGGATAGGGGGTGTGGGGGGTGGGTGTGGGGGTTGAGTGGCGTGGGGGGTGGTGGGGTTGGTGGTGGGGTGGGGATGGGGGGGGGTGGGGTGGTTGGTGGGTGGGGTGGGAGTGGTGGTGGTGTGGTCATGGGCGGGGTTGGGGGGGGGGGAGGGGGGGGGTGGTGGGGGGGTGGGGTGAGGGGGTGGGGGGGGGGGTGTGGCCGGGAGGGGGGGGGGTTGGGTGGTGTGGGGGGTGGTGGGGGGTGGTGGGGGGCGGGGTTAGGTGTTGTGAGAGGCGTGGGTGGGGGGGGAGGGCGGGTGGGGGAGGGGGGTGGGGTTTGGGTGGGGTGTGGGGGGGGGGGTGGGTGCTGGGGGGGTGATATTGGGGGGGTGGGTTTGGGGTTGGCGGGTGTGGGGGGGGGGGGTGGGGGGGTGGGTGGGGGATGGTGGGTTGGTGGGGTGTGTGGGTGGTGTGGGTGGCGGTGTGGGGGGTGCGGGGGTGGGGGGGGGGGGTGGGTGGGGTTGGGTGGTGGGGGGGTGGGGGGGGGGGGTCAGGGGTGGGTGTGGTGGGGGTGACTGTGAGGGCGTGGTTGGGGTGGGGGGGGTTGGGGGCTTGGGGGTGGGGCGGCGAGGGGGATTGGGGGTTGGGGTGGTGGTGGGAGTGTGGGGAGTGGGGGGGGTTGTTGGGTGGTGTTGTGGTGCGGGGGGGGGGGGAGGTGTGGGGTGGTTGGGGGGGGGGTGGGTGTGGGGGGGGGGGGGGGGGGGGTTGTGTGGTGGGGGGGGGTGGGGTTTTGGGGTGGGGGGGGCGTGAGGGGGGGTGGGGGGGGGGGGTGGGGTGCGGGGGAGGGGGGGGGGGGGATTGGGGAGGGGGGTGGGGGGGTGGGGTTGTGGGAGGGTGGGTGGGGGGGGGGTGGGTGGTGTGGTTGCGAGGGCGGCGTGGGGGGTGGATGGGGGGGGGGGTGGTGGGGGGGGGGGGGGGGGGCGGCGGGGGGGGTGGGGGGGGGTGGGGGGGGGTGTGGGGGGGCGGGGTTGTGGGTGGGGTTTGTGTGGGTTGGGGGGGTGGGTTGGGGGGGTGGTTGGTGGTGGTGGTGGGTGTGTGGGTTGGGTGGGGTCTTGTGGGGGGGGTGGGGGGGGGGTGGGGGTAGGGGGGTTCGGTGCGGGGGGATGGGGGGGGTTTGGTGGGGGGGGGGGGTGGGGGGGGTGGGAGTTGGGTGGTGGGGGTTGGGGGGGGGGGGGGGGTGGGTGAGGGGTTGGTTGGGGGGGGGGAGGGCGGGGGTGGGGGTTGGTGGTGGTGGGGGGGTGGGGGGGGTGGGGCGGGGGTGGGGGGGGGGGGTGGGTTGGGGGGGGGGTTCGGGTGTGGGGTGGTGTGGTGGGTGATGGGGGGAGGGTTGAGGCGGAGGGGGAGGTTGGTGGGTTGGGGTGCGGTGGGGGGTGGTGGGTTGGGGGTGGGGGGGGGGGGGGGTGTGGCGGGTTTGGGGGTTGGGTTGGGGGTGTGGGTTGTGGGTGGTGGTGGTGGTGGGGGGGGGTGGGTGTGTGGGGGGGGGAGTTTGCGATGGGTAGTGGGGTGGGTGGGTGGGGGTGGTGGGGGGTTGGGGGCGGTGTTGGGGGGGATGGGGGGGGTGGGGGCGTGGGGGTGGGTGATGGGGACTTGGTG
Organism: Tanacetum coccineum; assembly: GCA_026074375.1. Classification (NCBI taxonomy): domain Eukaryota; kingdom Viridiplantae; phylum Streptophyta; class Magnoliopsida; order Asterales; family Asteraceae; genus Tanacetum; species Tanacetum coccineum. Next base: position 62,436 of record BQNB010007355.1, on the reverse strand, counting down.
GGGTGGGGGGGGGGTGGGTTGGGGGGTGTGGGGGTGAGGGGTGGTGGGTGGGGGTGGTGGTGGGTTGTGGGCGGGGGCGGGGGGTGTGGGTGGGGGGGGGGGAGGGGGTGTTGGGGGGGAGGTGCGGGGGGGGGGGTGGGGTGGGGAGGGCGGGGAAGGGTGGGGGGGGGGGTGGGGTTGGGGTGGTGGGTTGGTGGGGTGTGGGGGGGTTGTGGGGGGGGGTGGTGGGATGGGGTGGGGGGGTGGCGGGGGTGGGGTGGACGGGAGTGGGTGGGGGGGGTTTGATTTGGGTGTGGGGGTGGGGTGGTGGTGTTGGGGTGGGTGGAGTTGGGGGTTGGGGTGGGTGGTGGGTAGTTTGGTGGGGGGGGGGCGGGTGGGTGGAGGGGGGGGGGGTGGGGGGGGGGTCGGGGGGTGTGTGGGGGGGGGATGGGGGGGTGGTGGGGGGGTGTTTGGTGGTTGGATGATGGGGGGCGGGTTGTGTGTGTGGGGGGATGGGCCCACTCCCCCCACCCGTGGGGTGGGGGGGGGGGGGGGGGGGGGTGGGGGGGGGTGTGTGGTTTGGGGGGGTGGGTGGGGGGGGTGGGGGGGTGGGATGTGGAGGGCGGTGTTGGGGGGGTGTTTTGGGGGTGGTGGGGTGGGCGGGGGGGGTGTGAGTTTGTTTGGTTAGGGGGGGGTATTGGCGTGGGGGGTTTGTGTGCGGTGGGTTTGTGGGTGGGGTTGTGGTTTGAGGGGGGCGGGGTGGTGGTGTGGCGGGCATTGGGAGGGGTTGGTTGGGGGGGGGGGGTTGGTGTTGGGGTTGGTGGGGGGTGGTGGATGGGGGGGGGTTGGTGGGGGTGTGGTGGGGGGGGGAGGTGGGCGTGGAGGGTGGCCGGGGGGGTGGTGGGGGGGGGGGGGGAGGTGGGCGGTTTGGGTGAGGTTGGGGCGGGGGTGGGTGGGTGTGTGGGGGGGGGGTGGGTGGGGGTGTGGGGTGGGGGGGAGAGAGGGGGGGGGTGGGGGTGGTTGGGGGGGGTGGGGGGATTGGTTTGTGGGGTGGGGGGTTGTGGTTGGGGGGGGGTGTGGGGTGGGTGGGGGGGGGGGGGTGTAGGTGGGTGGGGGGGTGGTGGTTGGCGGGGGGGGGGGCGGAGGTGGGGGGTGGGGGGGGGGGGGAGTGAGTGGGGGGGGTGGGATGGGGTGGGGGGGGGGTCGGGGCGGGGGGGGGGGGAGTGGGGGGGGGGGGTGGGTGGTGGGGGGGTGTTTGGTGGGGCGGCGGGGGGGGTGGGCGAATAGGGTGGTTTGTGGTTTTATATTAATGGGGGTGGCGTGGGTGGGTATGTTAGGTTTCATGTTTTGCGCTTGTGCTGGTCCGTTAGTGCATGATGTGCTTGTTTGGCAGGAGCGAGATTGGTCGGGCTGGGTGGCGTGAGCGGCATGCAGCCTATTTTGCGTCTTGAGGAGTTCGATGTTGCGAAGCGTAAGAGGTTGGTGTTGTAACTGTTTTAGGCCTTATGCTGTGTAGGTATCGGCCACTGGGGACTTGAGATGTCCCTGGGGTTTTGCTTACACACGTACGATGGCTTGAGGGTAAGTGTTTGACTCTAAAACCACTACATCGGTAAAATACTACACGCCGCAGAGCCCTCCACCGCTCAGCCCTAGTATTACAAGTGCCGCACGACGGGCCCGGCCCTCGGCGCCGCCGGGACGCGCGCACCTGTCTGCCCCCCCCGCGGGTGGGCGTCGCGGGGTTGCGGTGGGGGGGGGTGTGGGAGCCGTGGGCGGGGCGTGGTGTGCGTGGTGATGGGGGTTTGTGCTGGGGGGGGGTGTGGGTGGGTGGCGTGAGGGGGGTTGTGTTGTTGGTTGGGGTGGTGGTGGGTGTGGGTGTCCTGGTGGTGTGGGTTGGGCGGAGTTGGCTGTGTGGCCGCGTAGAGACCCTATTAACTGGTATTGGCTGGGCGGAGTGGGGGATGGGGTGTCTGAGCGTGGGGTGGGCGGTTTGGGGCGGTGGGGGGGGGGGGGGGTGGCGGGTGGTGGTGGGGGGGGGTGGGGGTGTGGGGGGGGTTGGGGTGGGTGGGGGTGGGTGGGGGGCGGGGGGGGGCGTTGGGGGGCGGGGGTGGGAGTGGGGGTGGTGGGGGTTCGGGGGGGGTGGGTGGGTGGGTGTGGGGGGTGGAGGAGGCGGTGGGGGGGGTGCGGGGGGGGGGGGGGTGTGGGGGGAGGGGGGGGTGGGGGGGGGGGGGTGGTGGGGTGGGGGAGGGGGGGGGGTGGGGGGTGGTGAGGTGGGTGGGGGTGAGGGGGTGGCGGGGGTGGGGGGTTGGGTGGGGGGGGGGTGGGGTGGGGGGAGGGTGGGGGGGGGGTGGGGGGGGGGGGGGGTGTGGGGGGTGGGGTGTTGTTGGGGGGGGTTGGGTGGAGGGTGTGAAGGGGGTGGTGAGGGGGGGGTGGTGGGGGGGGGGGTTGGGGTGGGAGGGGGGGGCTGGGTTGGTTGGGGGGTGGTGTGGGTGTTGGCTGGGGGGGGTGGTGGGGGTGGGGGGGGTGGCGGGGGGGGGGGGGGGGGGGGGTGGGGGGGGGGGGTGTGGGGGGCAGGGGGGTTTGGTGTGGTTGTGGGCGGGTGGGGGGGGGTGGGTGGGTGGAGGTGGGGTGGGGGGGTGAGGGTTCGGGGGTGGGGGGGGTGGGGGTGGGGGTGGGGGGGGGGTGGGTGGGGGGGTGGGTGGGGGGCGTGGTGGGTTTGTTGTGGATGGGGGGGGGGGTGGAAGGGTGGGGGGGGGGGGGTGGGGTGGTGGGGGGGGGGGGGGTCGGGGGGGGGGGGTGTGTGGGTGGGGGTTGGGGGTGGGGGGTGTTGGGGGGGTGGGGTGGGGGTGGGGGGGGGTTGGGGGGGGGTGGGGGGTTGGGGGGGGTTGGTGGGGGGGGTGTGGGGTGGGGTTGGGGGGGGTGGGGGGTGGGGGGGGTGGGAGGTGGGGGGTGGCGGGGGAGGGGCGGGGGGGGGGGGGGGTGGGGGGGGAGTGGTGGGGATGTGGGGGGGTGGGGGGGGGTGAGTGTGGGTGGAGGTGTGGGGGGGGGTTGGCGGGGTTGGTGGGGGGTGGGGGGGGTCGGGGGTGGGGGGTGGGTGGTGATGTGGGGGGGGGTGGTGCGGGGGGAGGGGTGGTGGTGGGGGGGGGAGGGGGGGGGGGGTGGGGTTGTGGTGGGGGGGGGGGGGTGGGGGTGTGGGGTGGTGGGGTGTGTGTTGGTGAGGGTGGTGGTGTGGGGGGGTGGAGGGGGGGGTGGAGGGGGAGGAGGGGGTGTTGGGGGTGGGGGGGGTGGGCGAGCGAGGGTGGGGGGTTGGGAGGTTGGTTGTGGGGGGGGGTGGGGGGGGGTGGTGGTGGGGTGGGGGGGGTGGGTGGTGGGGGGGGGGGGGAGTGGGGGTGGGGGTGGGAGGTGGGGCGTATATGGGGTTGTCGGGAAGGCTTTTGATTTGTGGGAGGTGCGGATGGATCTGGTGATGGGGAGAAGGAGTTAGGGTTGAGTCATATGGTTGGTTATCGGCGTGTGTGGTAGAGGGGTCTCTCTTAGGAGTGCTCGTGGCTTCATATCTGTTTCTTTTACGAGCTGTCGGATTATGAGCTTTTGTGAGAAGCCTATAATTGTGTCGTGTGGTGGGGGGTTTCAGACCCCTGTCAACCGCGTCTCCAGCATCACGCCAGTAGAACACACGTGTACCATTCAAGCGGCTATGGATACCAAAATCTATTTAGAGCCACGGTCCCGGTGAGCGACCATACTCCCCCACCTCCGGTCCCCCGCTCACACACAAGCGCGCTCGGCGGGCTCGAGCGACGGAGTGGGGGGGGGGGGCGGGTGGGTGGCAGGGGGGTTGGGGGTGGGGGGGGGGGGGGGGCGGGGGGAGGAGGGGTGGGGGGGGATGGTGGGGGGTGGGGTGGGGGGGAGGGGTTGGGGGGGGTGGGGGGGGGCGGGGTGGGGGGGGGGGGGGGGGGAGGTGGGGCGGGGCGGTGGGTGGGGGAGGGGAGGGAGGTGGAGTGGGGGGTGCGGGGGGGGGTGGGGGGGGGGGGGGGGGGGGGGGGGGGCGGGGGGGTGGGGGGGGGGGGGGGGTGGGGTGGGTGGGAGGGGGGGGGGGGGGGGGGTGCGAGCCGGGGGGTGGAGGGGGGGGGGGGGTAGGGGGGGGGGAGGAGGCGGAGGGGGGGGGGGGCGGGGGGGGGGGGTGGGGTGGGTTGGTGGGGGGGGAGGTTGGGGGGGGGGGGGGGGGGGGGGGGGTGGGGGGGGGTGGGGGGTGGGGTGGGGGGGGGCGGGGGGGGGGGGGGGGTGGTGGGGGGGGGGGGAGGGGGGGGGGCGAGGGGGGGGTGTGGGGGGGGGGGGGGGGGTGGGGGGGGGGGCGGGGGGGGGTGGCGGGGGGGGGTCTGGGAGGGAGGGGGGGGGGGGGGGTGGTTGGGGGGGGTCTGGTCTGGGTGGGGGGGGGGGGGGGGGGGGTGGCGGGGGGGGGCGGGGGGGGGACCGGGGGGGGGGGTGGGGGGGAGGAGTGGGGCGCGTGGGGGGGGGCGGTGGGGGGGTGGTGGGGCCGGTGTGGGTGGGGGGGGTGGGGGGGGGGGGGGCAGGTGGGGGGGGGGGGGGCGGCGGGGGGGGGGGGGGGTGGATGTGGGGGTTGGGTGGGGGGTGGGGGGGGTGGGGGGGGGGGGGGGAGGGAGGGGGGGGGGGGGGTGGGGGATGGCGGGGGGTGGTGGGGGGGTGGGGGGGGGTGGGGGGGGGGTGGGGGGGGGGGGGGGTGCGGGGGGGGGAGGGCGGGGGGATGGGGTGGGGAGGGGCGGTGGGGGAGGGGGTGGGGGGTAGGGGTGGGTGGGGGCTCGGGGGGGGGGGGGGGGGGCGGGGGGGGGGGGGGGGGGGGGGGGGGGGGGGGGCGGTGGGGGGGGGGGAGGCGGGTGTGGGGGCGGGTGAGGGGGGGTGGGGGGGGGGGGGGGGCGTGGGGGGTCGGGGGGGG
>BQNB010007355.1:0-52500 GCA_026074375.1 Tanacetum coccineum | reverse complement strand
ATAGCACTGCCCTTCTTCGTACTTTTGTTCTCAAATCTTCGAAAATGAAGTCCTACCACAGAAGATATGCTTAATCAACGTTCTTCTGTTGTAAAGTACCACACAAGATGAGGTGAGAGAGACGTTTAAGACTGTCTTCTTATGTTGGAGTTCCGCTTAAGACATTTGTTGATTACAGCAGCATATGATCTCCAAGGTTGATGCAGTTATAGTTTGTTGGACATTAACGGCAGTGGATGTGGCTCTTCCTTATATCTCCAAGATTGTCCAAGGGAACTAGCTAGCAGATGAGGAATCTCGTCTCTTGAGGTGGGTTACAACTTCTTATTACCCACTTTGGTGGCATTTTGATGAATGCCCATAATTTACCTCCTACTTCTTTTATCCCCTTTTTTTCTATTTATGGCTTTTATTTTTTTCCCATCCTCCCTATTCTTTCTTAATCGCTCAGCTTTTCCATCTTTCTCCTCATTCTACTCTTCTTCTTATTTAGTTCTCTTGTTCCCTGTTTTGCTCAAGGACGATGATTGTGTTTTCTTGTTATTCCATCTTAAATCAAACAGATCGATTGTGACATATGCAGAAGCCCGATTCCTTGCATGTAGATCACTGGAAGAGCATATGCAGAGTGACATTGGAAAGCCTTGATAGAATGGAGTGATCTTTAGCACATCATAGACTACATTGAAGGGTTGCTTCCTTGATGTGAAAACAATATCCGAAACTAGCGAAGAGATTGCATTTTCCATCTTAAGTCGGTAGCAGGAGCCACCCATCTGCATCATCCAAAGCAATCTGATTCTGCTATTGAGAGTGCCCAATAACTGATTGGTAATGATATGAGTCTGTTTAAGAAAGTGTGTTGGTGATGGTGCCGTTTTATAAGAAAAACACTATATTTATCATGAGAACCTTTATGTACTTTTAGCATACTTATGATGTTCAATCTACTTAGATAGGCGAAATAGCGTGTAAGACAAAGGCGCCTTTCCTATCATATTAAGTCGAATTAGTTAACAGTGGTTTTGTCAAGCTTTTACCGTCTATTTTAACTATGAGATTTGTTGTTGAATTTTAATCTTAATTATAAAAAATTTGATCTAAAGTGTTTGTTATGTCAAATAAAAATGGTCAAGTCGTTTGACATCTCATACTCGTTTGGTCCTCAAAGGAACACCTTGATCGGTTTTTCACATAAAATTTACGCTCGTTCGTCCTTATTAATAAGAACTCTGTCCTTGTGGTCCTTTATAAGCAAACACTCGTTCAGACCTTTCTATTATTGGCACTCGTTTCGATCACTTTGATAGTGTTCGTCTGAATTAATATTACATTCACTCGTTCGATCCTGATTATAAGTTCATGTCGTTCGATCTTGTCAATCCTTGGGTCGGCTCGTTCGATCCTTTCTTAACAACACTCGTTCGATCCTTTTTGTAAATTCACTTGTTCGATCTAGTCATAATGGTCGCACGTTCGATCCTTTATATGCACACTCGTTGATCCTTTTTTTTTTATAATCACTCTGTACGATTCATGTCAAATGGTTTCGCTCGTTCATCCTTTCTAAGCAACACTCGTTCGATCCCTTTTTTTAAAATTCACTCCGTCGATCCATGTCAATTGGTCGCTCGTGCAGATCCTTTCTAAGTAACTCTCGTTCGATCCCTTTAAAAATCACCTAGTTTCGATCAACACTTAATAAGCACTCACGATTCGATCAACACATATAAGCACTCGTTCAGATCCTACTTGTAGGACACTCGTTCGATTCCTTACAGGTAGACACTCTGTTCGATCCTCACAATCGTTCGATCCTTTCTTTTCTTATTCACCTCGTTCGAGCCTCATATTTTTAATCGTTGATTTTGTGCAAAATCGACCTTTCTTAATTTTTCTTAACTCTATCATCCGTCATTTGGACCTTTATAAACAGTCAAGGCCACAAAAACGGTATTTATTTATGTATTTCACTATTCAAACTAGCCACAAAAAAACAATCAAGACACATTATGAAATCCTAACGAATACAGATACTCGACTATCTTATACATTTAACACACCTAATACAACAAAAACCCTCAATCAATTTAAAGATTTATCCAACTTTGATTTTAAGAACCCTAATTTTTAATTAGGGCAACTTCAATCAAAAAGCGGTGAAATCGATTAATTCCATTAGGTTTCGAGTTGATTAGGTGAATAAGATCAACATTTCAGGTATACCTTAGATTTGAAACAGAGTGATTCAGCTAGATTGAAGTGGTTCGAGTGAAATATGTTTCGTGTGTGTGTTTTGAGTGTGTGTAGGGATTGTGTACAGTGAATGGGACGGGTGATGTTTGGTAAAGGTATAACACAATTTTAACATTGGCTCATTTGGTCCCTCATCTATACACAACTTTATGAATCTTGCCAATTAGGTTTTATAAGGTAAATTCAAGTTAAACAGCTAGCACACATAGTCCTAAATGTTTTTTATCTCGCTTCTGAAGCTCAATTTTGATCACATGACAATGAAATTTGACAGTCTCTCACCCTCAAACAATGACACTTGGTTTTCTATTTAAAGAGCTGTAGACTTTGGTTTGAGATGTCACATGTATTTTGAAAAGTTATTTTCAGATTATGGAATGATTTCGATATGTGACCAAAACAACATAACACCAAGATAAATAAGATCTCTTATTTAATCCAATTGATGCATGAAACGTACACTTATGGAAATTGGAAGCTGCGGGGTGCGGTTGTGATGCTAAGTAATACATGCTTTGCATGGTCATAAAGTAGACCTGCCCCGGAATTAAATTCCGTTGAAGGCCAAGGTTTCTTTTGAATAATTGCCTTTAAGATGATGACGGGTTGCTATCCGAAATACTAGCCTTACAACCATATGGCATGTTTTGAAAACATTTGAAACTTCTGCTCTGAATTCATTTTAGGCTTGTATCTTGTTAAATGACATTTCTAAGACAGTCAAATGTTATCGATTTCAGAAGACATGCCATTGTAAAACTTCTTTTTGAATTTTCTCATTTTTTTCAATTTTGTATTTTGTTTTTGTAAAAATTTATATAAAAGAAAATATTTTTGGTTTTTATGATTTTAGAAAAATAAAAGATTAAATGAAAAATCTTTTTGTGTTTTGCTGATGTAAGTAGTTTACGTATGTATAAAGGATTTTGAATAGGTACCACCACTTTTCATCAACTTCATTGCAAGGTTGCCGAGTATCCGGCGATAATTAAAAACTCCGCCATTCTCAGCTTGTTGATCAGAAATTCTTTTCTTTCTAGTCCAGAGCTGTAGTGAAGATGTCCGGCTCAGTTGATATTCCGTATTGGGACAAAGTAAAGTTCGATCTCCCACCATTCCAACATGCTCCCTTGAATGAAATGAAACCAGTATGTCTATATGCTTTGAATCTGGGATATGTTGAAACCAAAAGTTTTGTTTGCACGATAAGGCAATAATAGCGGCTTTTGTAATAACAGTACATTGGAATTTTATTGAATCCAAGGCCATAGTCGGTAAGTTATGATCGCATCCAAAGGACTTTGGACAACAACTGGACACAAGCATTATTTTCAGCTTCCGTACTGGATTATCACAACGCATTTTCTGCCCTTTTTAGACGTACCAGCTTACAAGTCTATCACCAAAATGTTGTTATATGCAGATGTACTACGGCGTGTGTATTGACAACCAGCATGATCCGCATCTGCAAATGCTGTTAGTGGCAAATGAACGAATCCTTCGGATACCCAAAGACCCAGTATATGTACTGTTACCTTTTAGGATATCGAAGATCCTTTTTACTGCATTTAGTGCTTTTCGGTACGGCCGAGCCTGATACCGGGCACACATGAATCTATAGCAAATTGCTTTAGGTCAGGTCTACCTGGTGTAAGATAAAGGAGGGTGAAATCATACCACGATAGTGATGATGGATCTACAGCAGTTCCCTGCTTTAATCATCATCCAGTTTGGGACTTCTACACATGGGGTATTCCACTGGGTCTCATGATTCTAAAGCCATATTTTTTATAGTGTGTCAAGAGCACATTTGATTGGTTTTTGAAGATGCCTCTGGGGGACTTTGACGAAAATCTGTTGTCCTAGAAAATGAGATTTTTCCAATCATCGACATTTGAATTTTGAACACATTATTTTAGCAAATTAGATCAACAATTCAGAGTAGAGCAGCAAACGATAATATCATGACATAGATTTGTACCAGGAATTAAGATCGTTGCTTCTCTCGACATGAACAGATTGGATCCACTTAGCCTTTGGAGAAGTCATTGAGATCAGGAATGAAGACAACATATCATACCAACGCACGTGGAGCTTGTTTAAACCCATAAAGAGCTTCTAGCTTGTATACGTGGTTAGGTTTGTCTGGATCACAAATCCTGTACGGCTGGCTAACTTAAACTTCTTCTCGCAGATTTTTACCATTCAGAAACGCGGTCTTTCACATCCATTTGTAGATGACCATGTTCATGTGAGCAGCAAACGCTAGAAAATTTCGTATAGCCTATATTCATGCAACCGGAGTGAATGACTCTTCCGAAATCAATACCCTAATTCTTGAACGATAACCTAAGCGACCAAACCGAGCCTTGTTTTTCAGCAATACTCCTAACTCATCAAAGTTTAAACTCTTATAGATCCACTTAAGAGAGATGACAAATGCTTGTCAGGGGAGGAACAAGTTCCTAAACCTCCCAGACGTTTTCAAATTCATGGAGTTCCTCTTGCATAGTTAATCCACACATGCTTGGTTAATGCTTCTTGTAGTTATTGGGTTGACTGATGTTAGGAATGGATCATTAGTAACAGAATAGGGCATTGTTCATGAAGTTGGAGTCATGTGGAGACTGGTCTTTGTCAAGAGCCACCGATATAATCTAAAGGGGTGATCCTTCGTCCATTTGCTAGTGTTGTTCAGAAATTTGGTGATCGGGGGTGCACAATTTTTTTAATGTATAACGTCTGTTGAAGATTTTGATCAGAAGGAACTTCTGGAATTTGGGAATACCGAAGTACAGGATCATTACCATATGTGCAAACTTCAATATCATGATTTATCTTCTTTCATACATTATGAGAAATATTAGTGTTTGGTTTTCTTGTGGTGTTATGAGAGTTATGTGATGGTTTCATCTTGATCAACTATAGTTGAGGAAGGTGAACCAGTTGATACAGCATGTTCAGGTGCAACTGCTTCAGGAATAGGAGCAATGACTTCTGGTGCATGGAAATCAACATTAAGTGACTCATCAAACATTGGTTGAAACAACAAATCCCAGTCAGATCTCGATGGTGGTACAAATGGTGTTGAAGGAGAAGGGTTTGGCACGAGTCCTGAACTGAGTGATACAGGAGTCATTTCATGAAGAGCGGGTCCTGAACTGCTGTGTTCAGAAGCCATCGCCGGTAGCTATCACAAATCAACGTGAATAGTTTCAATTATTCGTCTGGTACGTCTGTTGTAAAATCCGGAAAGCTTTCTATGTGGGTGTTATCCAAATGAAAAAATTACCAATATCAGCCTTGGTTGTAACTTACCCATATTCTCCACTTTCATTCGTGGGTGACAAGTTGCACCAAACACATGTAGATAAGATAGATCGGGAGGTTTGTTGTGCAAAAGCTCATATGGTGTTTTGCCGTGACGACGACGTATCATGGAACGATTTTGGGTATAACAGGCTGTGGCAACCGCTTCGGCCCATAGAAATAAAGGAGCTTTTGCATAAATTAACATAGTGCGTGTATGCTTCACTTTAGCGTGCGATTTGTTCTTTCAAACAAACACCGTTTTGCTGTGGTGGGGCGTGCATGCATATGATGTTTCTGAGAGATGCCAACCTTTCATAATATTCAACGCAATGTTTGATTTCACAAACTCAGTTCCATTATCTGTTTGATGCGCGCGGAGGTTGCCTTAAGTCGAACTTGGATATCTACAAAAAGTTGATAATAAAAAAGCTGGATGGTTCATCTTTGATCGCAAGCATTTTACCCAAGTAAATCGAGAGTAGTCATCAACATTAAGGAGGATGTATTATTTCCTCTGACACGCAGGACACGGCATTGGACCCACATAGATCCATATGCAACAGGTTAGGTGTTTTTCTTGATTGGTTGTCTTCTGATTTTGGGTTTGTGGGGTATCTTAGAACTTTTGCCTAATGCACTGCAGGAACATAAGTGATCCTTTTCAAATCTGAGCTTGGGGAGACCTCTACATGTCTTGTCTGCAGATGATTGATAGAACCAAAGTTAAAATGTAGAAAGACGACGATTGCCATAACCAAGACTTGGTTTTTTTTGACGCCTTTGACAATAGACAAATAGGAAGAGGATGCCATCATATTCCATAGAGGAGAGAGTATAATGGTTATACACGCGAGATCCCGCAATAAATCCACATTAGGTGTATTGGACGAAAAGCCACTTCAAGATTTGGAAAATCACAGAATTGTCCCACAGTAAATAAATTATGCCATGTCACTTCAATGTAATAAAAACCCTTGAGAGTAGTAACTAATCCCAATCTGATAGTCTCCAAAACCATTATTCTTTGCACTTGATCATTTCCGAATTTAACTGTACCAAGAATTTAATGGACGAATTGTGAGTCTAGGCTTGCGATCTCCGGTTCATGTGCTTCGAAGCAACCAGGAATCCAACATTACCAGAGGACGATTTGGATAACGGTGCATTCATTCAAAGAAGTTGATGGAATATTGGATATTTGTGGATCCCCAGGATTTACTGGGTTCCTTTTTTGTTAGCAGACATGGTTGTAAAACCTTAGTTTTGCCTAACAGGCTCAGCATTTTTTTTCTTCTAGGTTTTCGTGTGTATACCAATTTAACCACTGGTTTGGATGATTCAGAGTCTAAGAACTATGGTTTCTAGAAAGGCACTTCATTAGTAGTGGTAATTCCTAGTTAAAGGGCACGCTATTTCCTACAATAGGTGTACAGGTTTTTCCGACCGGTAGGTCTCCATTATATCATATGAGTAAACCCTTTCCTGTTTGAGTTTCCAAATATTCTTTCTTAGATTTATTCTTTAGATTTAGCACGAGGATTCACAACATTCACAGATGAGAAACGCACACCGTTATCAGAAGGCATGCCAATCAGTTCACGTTGAATTACAACACTTAATCAGAATTATCTTGTTTCTTGAGATTCTGCACAACCGCAGATCCATGAACATTAACATTACCATTCTTTTTATTCAAACTAGATTTAACGTTCCTAGGGTGAGCTTCTACTTTATTCTTCGAATTACTACTTGGTGTTTGCAGAATCCTATCATTCTTGGTATTGCCTGAAGGCTGTGATCCGCTAGCACTAGTAGAAAGTCTTACTCCTGTAGAATGCAACACACGCTTGTTAGAAACTACATTTGATGTCGAGACTGGTTTTGTGTTTTCTGTGGATGTGAGTGATTCGGCAAACCTAACTTGCTTGTCCTTTTTCCTCGGCATTGCCTCAATTAATTGAGGACCACAATTGTTGATGCTAGGGCATGATCTACTTATGTGTGAAAGCAAATCCTGAATGACTTTTGGTTTATATACCTAAAGGCAGATTCTAAAAGTGGTTATGAAGGATAATTTGCTTTTTCATGTTCAACTATATCCCTTAGGACCATAAAGCGTCTTCCCTGGGTATGCTTAATATACGGAGAGTGAGCAATCCTTTGTTCAACAATTTGGGTGTGATTGTTCCAATGTTATCCTTTAGACTCGTTTGGACTCAACATGAGTGGGTCACAGGTCTCCTTGTTATTCTATCGTTTTTCTCTTAAGTTTCCCTTTTTAACTCATTTTTTCTAGGGGATGCTAATGACCAAACCTTGTTCCTGAAGTTTTGCCATTTAAATCAGAAATACTCCCAGACTTTATATTGACCTTTGCCTGGATTAACGCATAAATTGTTCTTTGACTTGAACACGTTTTGGTTTAATCGAGGTCATTAAAATTGTTTATAGTCGTTTCAAATGCTCATTCTCAGAGTAAAAAGTTTTGTCTCCTCTATGTTCCAATTCTATTGTTAAGTGTCTACTAATTTCATCCATGTCTATTTGACATGAACTATCCTCCCACATTTCCTTTTATGGACTTAATTTGCTCTTTTAAACTTGACAATTACGTGTCTTTCGCTTGAGGACTTGAAGCTTTCAAATTCACTTAATTCGAACAACTGTGTAAAACTCGGAGCATTGATTTTAAAACATTGTTTTTGTTGAAAATTTCTGATTTAAGTTGTGAATCGGATTCCTAAGTGATGCAATGTTTTTCATGATGTGGGTAAAACACTTGCTCAGATTATCGTATGTTTCTTTATCCACTAAATCTCTTCTTGACAAGCTCAGTCTCGATGTTCGAGACACTTTTGACATTTCTAGTACATTTTACCATTTGCATTCACTGATTAAATTCACAACAGTCTTTAAATTATCCTTATCATAGTTCGTGCCAAGAGTCGTTCATTATCACTCAAAACTTGATTTATTTTAACTTCGAAAGTCTGGACTCCATGCGATGTTGTTCGACAGCATGTTCCATTTGATAAAGATCTTTTTGGAAATCAGCAAGTTATTCCAAAAGAAGTATTGGTTGAAGTTATTGAAGATCTCTTCAATTCTTTTATAAACGGAATGATTTCATCTCGGAAAAGAAACAAGCCTTTGTATGTTCAAACCACCACGTTGCCCTCCAGTATAGCCTGTGGCAGTGGTTCTTTTCTTTGACAACATGATCAAGTCAGTAGATGGCGTTTTATGCTTTTTCAAGCTTGTGATTCCAACATGCTTACTGTAGGAAGTTCTTTTTGGAACCACAATATGACGGTTGTGGAAGATTGAAGATGGGTCTAAAAGGTGGAACATCGAAGTCGCTTTCCATCGGCATGTTCACTATATAAAATCTGATTGAATTCGAACAAATCGTTTGTAGTAATCGTTAGCGAGAATGGCATAATTTATGGGTTTCGTGTTCACTTTATGTTTCTCAAACAATGGATCTTGTTCTTTCAAAAGCATTTTTGAACGACTCTCTTCACTAAGCTTTAATGTTTCATCAGAATCAGGAACCACCTTTAGTATCATTTTAAGAATGGTATTCCCGTCATACAGCTTTGGCATTGACTCCGAGCTTTCTTCAGACGAAAGGTTTTTCAAAACCTAGGAGCTTGTTTCGACGGAATGGTACACTAACAAATTTTGGATTTTGTCATCATATGAACAGTTTGCGCAGATTGACCTCTTTTGAAAATGATGTTGTCAAGTTGCTTAATTTTCTTTTCTAAATCAATTTCTCTTTCAATATTTCTGTTTTCTTCTAATTTCAACTTATTTGTGAGTTCAGAAAACTGTTTGATTTAAACACTCCTTTTCTTGCACGTTGTTCGAAATGATTTTTCTTAAGATGTACAATCTCGAGGCCAAATTGTTCATTTGATCATGAAAACGGTTTTCAACTTTTGTTTTCTTTCAAATCTTAACTTATTCTTTATATTATTTCAAGCTCAGGTAGTCAAGCCTTTATTAACATGTGATGCAATGCGTCACTTGGGTAGTTATTGATCAAACATAGACATATCAGGACATCTTGTTGAGCAGAAGAGTTAGAATTCTGAACAGTTTCCTGTTGTGTTTCACTCAGATACTGAGAATAAGGAATGATATTGCTATCAACTGATTATGTCAGTTTCTAACTGACTCACATCATTAGACTGTTCAGAAGACGTCTGATCGCCTCACTTTGATTAAATAAGTCATAGTTCTTTTTTTATTTTTTTTTTTTTTAGATTATCTTGAATTGTGTACATCTGTGAGTGCATCTGAGCCATTCCTTGACGAGATGGCACATAAGAGCAATCTTGGCCTGAATTAAGTTCATCACAGTCAGAGTTCTTATGCATCCAGATCATCGGGCTTGATAAGCGCATTGTGGGCAATGACTGATGAGAGGGTTTGATTATCAGCGAAGTCCTTTGTATTCTGCAAAAATGCTATTTCATCCTCGTTAAAGCTTGACCATGGTTGAGCTTGGACCAACAACAATTTATCGTTTTTTTTTTTTTTTTTTAAAACCATGTGTCATCCCTTGTCCTCTTGGGCTTTGTGCATTGCTTCCGGCTATTGGACCCTCCCTTTGACAATTGTAGCAAATAACAGTCCTTATTGTTTCCCCGTGTTTCTACCCACTTGACAGGTGTGCTATTGTTATTGTTGTTCCCAGCAGCATAAGTAGTTTGTCTCCCCTGAACAGGTTGCACCGTCACTTTTCCCATCATAGATGGTGCCTTGTTGACGAGGGTTTGTCGAAGTCCTTTAGTGATTGATCGTTGTAGGATACCGGGGATGTGAAAACAGCAGTCAAAAATAAAACATCATGTGAATTAATTGCGCGTCAATTGGATCATCCCCCTTTTGGAACACTGGAACAACTAGACTGGAGTCTGATTGGGAAAAGTCAGGTTGTTGCTGCTGATAGGTTATGGGAGCATATTCCGATTGTGGGATTGATGGTTGTTGAGAATAAACGTTGTGGTGAACGGTGGATTGATACTCATTTGTTGGATAAGTAATTGAAAGAGGTGTTGATTGATTGGTTGAGAATTGTTGATGTTGATAAGGTGTAACAAGTTGTGAATGCTGATATGGTGAAACATGATGTTGAGATAGAGACTGTGGATGAGTGTGTAGATGAGATTGATAAGCTGGCTGAGTTAACTGATGAGATGCAACTAAGCAATAGAGGTATTCAGGGTTGCGTTTCATGCATTCAAAACGAACTTCAATGCATGTCGTTCATGTTGTTGACAGATGGCATGAAAGTTGATAACATTTGTAGTGTGCTATTCTTTGACCAGTTTAACACCAGTAACTCAAATTTGCTCCATTCGTCAGGAAGAGTGTTTAAGAACTTGGTGTTCACTTGAAACTGCTCCAAAGGCATCTTGTAAATGTTCATATCATTGAGTAACAGAGTGAACCTCAAGTAATACTCATGCAACGTCTCTCCTTTCTTGTAAGTGAACTTATCAAATTCATCATACAGCTTGCACTCACGTTCTTGTTTGGTTCAATGATGTTCTTGCATAACAGTTTAATTTTTCTCCAAAGATCTTTTGCAACACAGATGCTGAACTCACAAGAGCATATATTTCAGCTCGATTGATTAGGTGAATGTTGTTTATAGCTTATGTCGCAATCTGCTTGAATGGCTTCAGCTGGAGTGAGTTTCATACATATTCTTTTTAGCCTTGTTACTCCATCCTCTGTGATGGAAGGCCAAACAAGTGTCCTTTTTTAACAGATGCAATCAGTATCCTTCTTCATGTGGTCTATTCTATCATTAAAGTTCATTCTGCTTTTCATGAATATATAAGTGTTTTTCAAGCATCGGTGGTTTGTTGTTCTCTAGAGAGAAGTGATTTATCAGCAAGAGACGTCATTGTGATATCAAAAGATTACAAATTGATCGATCGGTGGTAGAAAGAAATTGTGTTTGATACATGATTGTTGAGTCTTGAATTAAAATTACACGGGATTTTACAATTCTTGACAAAACGGGAAGAAATGTATTTGTTTCACGGGATTTTACAGTCAAGAAATGAACCAGTATAATTTAAAATTGAGTCTTGTTATGTTTTAAAACTCTAAATTAGTTTTCACTGGTTCGCGTCCTCTATTTCGAATCCAGCTGTACGTTCCTAAATTGCCCTAGTTAGAGGATCTAGTTCGATCCTTTGTTCGATGATTATAGTTTCGATTCGGTTCTGACTAGAGAACACTCGTTCGGTTCTAACTAGAGAACACTCGTTCGGTTCTAACTAGAAAACACTCGTTCGGTTCTAACTAGAAAGCACTCGTTCGGTTGACACTGATGAAGCTTGTTCGGTTCAACCTATGCAACTGCTCGTTCGGTTATCTTGTTCGGTGTTCTAGTTCGGTTCTCTTGTTCGATTCTCTAGTTCGGTTCTAACTAGTACGAAACCCAAATTTTCAAAACTCAAAAAGACATGATTTTTAATGGTTTTTAGCAAAAAATCTTGTACAACTAGTATTACTAACCCTATAGGAACAATAAAAATGAAAACTTTAAGGTTTTTAAGCCAAAAAAATTTTAATCACTAATTTGCTCTTTGTAAAGGTTTTGAACACAAATCAAACACAAAAACTAAACACACCACTCCATGGCTCTTGATACCAATTGAAGAATACTAGTAATCTTAAGATCAAACCTAGAACAAGAGTGAGATGTGGGTTGTGATGTTAGAGAGATTGGATGTAAAGTGGATGAATTGTATAAATGAACTTATGGAACAATGGAACAACCAACCCTCTCCAAGACTAGGAGAGGGTGTATAAATACTACAATGGGGGCCGGCCATGGGCTTGGTTGGGCCTCCTATGGACCTTGGGTCGGACTAGATTACTAATCTAATCATGATACTAACTACGCGCTAAGACCTGTTACAACTTGGAAGTGACCGACACTTTTCGTGTTTCCAACATTTTATACTTTAATTCTTATTCCATGTAATGAAGTGAAGTGATTACGAGGTACCGACAGAGTGTTTTCATCTTTCTATTTCGTGAGGTGTTTGGTTTTGTACTTGTAATAGATCAAATAAGTGCTTTTACGGAAAATATCCTTAGGGATATATTTTTACAAACTTCTAAAGGCTACTTGAGGACAAGTAGGATTCAAGTAGAGGGATATTTAATGACTTCAAATAACATTTATTTTATAGCATCATTTATCCTATGTTATTAACCCATTTTGTATAGTTATTGCAAATAATTGTTACTTAATCGTTTATATTTGAGAATTGCAGTAATTATGGAGTAATTGGTGAAAGATAGCAAAAGGCGCGCATTATGGAGCTTAAATGAAGATATTTTAAAGATTACTATTTTGAAGACCAATACGTCATATCCATCAAGGAAGATACGGTGTATCCATGCCTGCACTCACCAAAAACCACAGAGGAATAAGGTCAATACGTCATATCCAAAGATACTCAATACGCCATATTCAAAATATGGAATCGGTATAATATTCTGGAAGATATCAAGCGTGGTTTCTACTCCAAGAAATCCCCAATACGCCGTATCCAACACTTGGATATTCCGTATCTAACCGAATTCCAGACCTTAAAAATAGAAAACTCAAAAATAAGTTTTTAGTGTGCTAAATCATATTCTCGATATCTAAACCATAAAAGTAGATTTTCAGAGGAGAAAAAGAGCAGAAGAGGTCGAGCAACGTTATCAATTCCATAGAAGACAACGTGTAATTCCATATACTTTAGTAATCGTTCAGTTTTTGGTATCATTCGTTAAATTGGTTAGTTTACATTGGCTAAATAATAGATCTTGTATTTCTTATGACGATTGAAGGCTAATACCTTCGAGTATTAGCCATTATGATGAAGATTTGAATGTTTGGTATTTGTTTATCTCGATTTCTTGATTTATCGTTGTATGCTTGTTTATGTTTATCAATTAATACTTGTTTACGCGCTTTTGTATGCGACCTATCATTCAACTGGATCTAGTGAAGCGGACCAAGTAGATCTAGAGTCCGGGATAGCTCTCCATATAGTAATTTATACATCTAGAATTATAGTTACACAAATATTGTCCTTCTAAGTCTGTGTCTAGGATACGCTTCGGGCTTAACTAGTTAATTGGATATTGCCAATGGTTTATTGATCGTGTTGACTAGCAGGTGACCTAGATAATTCAACAAGTAACGTTCTGATTCCATTGGATAGTTGGACAAGTGGACTACTAGTGTATAAATTGCCATTAAGCGGTAAGTGGGTAAAGTCTCTATGAGCTAGGGTTTAACAAGATCACCATTGCTTTAATCCCTAAGATAGATTATAATCAGCAAATAAGGATGCTTTATGCGGATGCTTTAATTGTGACAGAATTAATGTGTCTAGGTCTTAGGATGATGTAACGCCTAAGTCTTAAGAATGATATGCCACCTCGAGAGAAGAAATCATTACACTTAATAAACAAACCAACTTTTTAATCGGATTAATAATGGTTAATACAATTTTCTTATATAAGGTTCGACTGCTCTTTTATCTTTTGTTAATTAGCTTGCGTGGGTAAAAGTTCCTTGAATTGATTGTAGTCACCAACCAAACTGTGCCAGTCTCTCAGGCTGAAAACCCCCTTTTCCCGTTAGAATTAGGATTTAGACTGACATAGGTTTAACATAGGTTTAGAATAGAATAGAATTAACATAGAATAAATAACCAAGATATTAACTAAATTGATAGATTTAACCTCGTTTCAAGTGTTCGACACTTTACTTACCACGAAACTACTTCCGATCGGGTACACTACGCGTTAAAGTGTTATTTTTAGTTTAGTCGGCAAAATATAAATTTAAAACTTGAATCAATAAAATATACACCACACAACGACACATCAGTAGGAAGGTTCAAACCAATCGTCAAAACCAAAGCTCGAACTCGTAGCGGCTTATTCCGTTCCTTTCGGCTCAAGGCATCCGCCACCACGTTCGCCTTTCCCGGATGATAATGAATCTCGCAGTCGTAATTTCTCAACAGCTCTAACCATCTACGTTGTCTCATGTTTAACTCTTTCTGATCTAGAATATGTTGCAAAATCTTATGATTAGTGAACACAATGCATTTCATGCCGTACAAATAATGTCTCCACATTTTGAGAGCAAACACTACAGCTCCAAGCTCTAAGTCATGTGTAGTGTAATTCTTCTCATGAATCTTGAGTTGGCGTAACAAGTAGGCTATGACTTTCTCCCTTTGCATCAAAACTGCGCCTAACCCCTTTACTAGAAGCAGTAAACCATGAAGTTTTCACTACCTTCGGGTAAAGCCAAGATCGGTGCACTAAACAATTTCTGCTTCAACAGTTGAAATGCGGCTTTTGCCTTTTCACTCCAATCAAACTTTATGTTCTTTTGAGTCAACTTCGTCATAGGTTTGGAAATCTTCAAGAAACCTTCAATAAATCGTCGGTAATAGTCAGCAAGACCTAGAAATTAATGAATCTCTGTCGGAGTCTTAGGCGATGCCCAATCCTTGATTGACTCTATCTTAGCTGGGTCCAATTGAATGCCTTTACTATCAATCACGTGACCAAGAAATTGTACCTTCGATAGCCAAAATTCACACTTCAAAAACTTGCCGTACAATTCTTCCTTCTTAAGCAATTCCAAAATTAACTTAAGATGTTATTCATGCTCTTCCATTCTCTTGGAGTAGATCAAGATTTAATCAATAAAAAAATCATGAATTTATCCAGATACGGCTTGCACACCCGATTCATCAGATCCATGAATACCGCTGGTGCGTTGGTTAGTCCAAACATCATCTTTTGAAACTCATAGTGACCGTAACGTGTTCTAAACGCTGTTTTTAGAATGTCTTCCTCTCAAAATCTAAGTTGGTGATAACCAGATCTCAGGTCGATCTTAGAGTAAACTCTTGACCCTTGCAACTGATCAAACAGGTCGTCGATTCTTGGAAATGGATATCAATTCTTCACAGTCAGCTTGTTCAGTTCATGGTAATCGATTCACATCCAAAAAGATTCATATTTCTTTTTGACAAACAAGACCGGGGCTCCCAAGGGTGAGGAAATCAGTTTTATAAATCCCTTATCAGAAAGTTCTTGCAGTTGAGTAGACGGTTCTTGCAGTTTTGACGGTACTAATCTATACGGGGCACGTGCCACAGGTGTAGCACCTGGAACCAAGTCGATTTGAAATTCAACTTGTCGCGTTGGTGGTAATCCAGGCAAGTCTTCTGGAAAGACCTCCAAAAAGTCCTGTACAGTCGGTACGTCCTCAAGTCGCTTCTCCTCCGACTTGTCTTCGGTTTCCTTCTTCGTAACTTGTGCCAGAAAAATTAAGCAACCTTTCTTGATATATTTTTGAGTCTTAGTGCACGATATAATGCTCAACTTTGACTTCTCTCCTTTTCCGTCTCTATCACCTTGAATTATCAAAAATTCATCTCCATAGGGAATTTGTACGATCTTCTCATCACAAATGATCATCGCATGATGGTTCGCTAACCAATCCATGCCGATGATGACGTCAAAAAACAACCACAGTTACTATGGGCATTTGGTTCAATATTGAATGGTGTGACTAACCAATCCTACGTACAACCTCTAAGTACGGTATTGTTTCAAAAATTCTTCCCATCAACTAATTCGACAGCATAGCTAACGTCTAAGGTATCAGGGGTTACATCAAGCAAAGTATTAAAAGTAGTCGACACGAAACTTCTATCGGTGTCTGAATCAAATATCATAGAAGCATAATGGTTATTAAGAAGATACATACCCTTGATGACATTTGAATCGGGGTTAGCATCTCCTCCACCTAGCACATATGCCTTTCCTCTTGCCTCGCCAACACCATTCTTGTTCCCAGTTTTGTTTCCATGATTTTTATTTTTTAGCTTTGGGCAATCACTCCTGTAGTGTCCTTGCCTTCCTCACTCGAAATAGGTTACAACCCTCTGATTCACTACTTGACCCCTCTGAGTAGAAGTAGCGGAATTTGTGACCTTACAATCCTGGGTCAAATGCCCAACCTTGTTACGCTTCCCACATCTCATAGTGCATGGCCCTTCATGATGAAGCTTACATTTGTTGCAGTGAGGCAATGGTTCATTATACGATTTTCTCTTATTGTTGTCAGCCGTATAGGCTCTTGCCACATTCTGACCTCCAACATTTGGCCTTTTAAATAGTGGCTACTGTCTACGGTTGTCTCTCTGATTGACCTCCAATCTTCTTTTGTTTTTAGAATTTTTTACAGCATATCCCTTTAACTTTTTGTCCATTAAGTTGTTAGCAATTCGAATAGCATCTTGCAGTCTTATAGGTTCAGCAACAATTACATTCCCTTGGATGTTATCAGGGAGACCTCCAATTAATTTCTCAACCCGATCCTCCTCCTCGGGGACCATCTTGGTGCACATCATAGTCAATTCTTGAAATCTCTGAGTATAAGCAGCCAAATCATTGTTCTTTACGGTTAAATTCCACAGCTCATATTTGATCTTTTAAATTTCATTTCTTGGGCAGTACACTTCAGCCATTAGCTTCATAAGCTCTCTTCGTGACATGGAAAATGCAGCCTCAGCTCCAATAATCCTTTTATGTGAGTTCCACCAAGTTAGTGCACTGTATTAAAATGTATAAGTAGCATACTTGACTTGGTATTTCTCTGGACAATTGATGATATGGAAAATTGTTTTCATCTTCTCAAACCACCTTATCAACCTGACAACTCCTTTCATTCCCTTGAAGTTGAGTGGTTGACACTTCATGAAGTCTTGGTAGGTACACTCTCGATCAACATGCCTAGCATCCCTATTATTCTAATTTGGATTTTCATTTACACCATTTCTATTCTCACCATTTCTATTTCCACCATTTCCATTATCGCCGTCACTGCCGTTT
Organism: Tanacetum coccineum; assembly: GCA_026074375.1. Taxonomy (NCBI): domain Eukaryota; kingdom Viridiplantae; phylum Streptophyta; class Magnoliopsida; order Asterales; family Asteraceae; genus Tanacetum; species Tanacetum coccineum. The sequence goes on along the minus strand of BQNB010007355.1, from coordinate 34,974 downwards.
TGGCTTTGATTTTCAGCCTCGAGAGCATTGGCAGGACGAGTTGCCTCATAAGCAGCCAACGCTTCTTCCACTCGTCGGTTAATGAGTTCTTCGATTGCCTTCATGTTCTACAGCACAAGACATAGCACATGGTGAGATTCGATACGAGATATAGCCACTATAAATGGTAAATAAGGTTTATATAGGAAAATACAATAGAACATGTTTTACCAGAACAAGTAAATAACAATAAAGGTGACTAGGTGAGAGAATCAAAACAAGCTTTTCATATCATATATAAAAGCATCAGTCGGTTACATTCACCCATAATGACTTGATTTACGCTAAAACTACTACTAACAACTGGTTCTACCATTAGCCCAAAGTCCATACACAACATCATGGACGAAAACCTAAACGCCTCACAGCGAATGTCTCCAATCTCCTAAATCGCATCCTGTCATAGTAGCGGAACCTACAAATCTGCCTAAGCTCACTCTCTATAAATCTCATGCGTCACCGAAACCTATCGGTTCTCGCTCTCTCCATCATCATGGTGCCTCGAAGTCTCACATTGCTCCTCTCTAAGGACGCAACCTGCTCAAGTAAGCTAGCTCTCTCTCCACCAGCAATCACACTCCTCGACTCTAACTCTCTCTGTCCCATCCTAATGTTCTCTATCCTCTGAAGAGGTATCTCTATAACATGATCATAAATATCCTGCAAACCCTCCTTAAACTGCTCTAAATGCTTTATAGCATCGGGCATAAGCATAGCATCAGGGATATCAATCTCGGCAACCACATCCACTCCAACCTCTATAGTACCTCTATTACTGGACTTGACCTCGTCCTCAACCTCGTCCTTTACATCAACCCCAACATCGACCTCCATATCAATACATGCATCAACCCTAGCCTCAAAATCCCTATCTACTGTAACCTCAACAGCCATAACATCAGCCTCAATGTCCTCTAACACATCCGTATTAATGTCCTTCTCAACACGATCCTCTGGTGAAATAGAATCTCTAAACCTCTTACAAGGTAGAAGAAGATCAGCACGGGAAGGAACTAAAGCTCTCGTAGCATGGATAGATGAAGTCACAGTAGCAGCAGGGGACCTACATCTCTTGTGAGATGACCTAACAGATAACTTGGAGGATGAATCCCCAGCTGACAACTCGGATGTCGTCAGTAGATACATGGTAGATAATGGGGAAGACCTCCAACGGAGATAGGCCTCGCTACACCGTGGAGTCCTAGCAAGTGATGGATGAGCAAATCTCAGTAGTGTAGATAAATCAGCATCGGTGGTGCCTGGTGGTGTATGTCTAGATAAGGAATGACCCAAAATAGAATGCCCAGATGAATGATCTGAAGATGAATGACTCGATGATGATCCGGAAGTAAAATGAGCTAAGTGATGTGATGTGTACCTCAATGCTAAACGATGAGAAGATAAAGGTATAACCGACTTCCTCTTGGTCAATACCCTACGTGGCCCACCAGGATGATTACGGTAAAGTCGACCAATAGGAATGTCCTCCACGAGTTGGATGAGAATAGCTCATCGATGACGAATCCCGAGTGGGGCAACAATAGGTGCAAGTGGATACTCAGAAGATGGTGCAACAATAGTAGATGGTGCAGGTAAAATAGGGGCAGGGATCTCTAGAGTAAAACTAGTAGGTGATACATGCCTCTTGGGTATCTCCGTATCTGACTCTGAATCGTCTAAACCCAGAAAAGGTAAAACCATATGTGCTACAAAAACGAGAGGTGGTGAACTCTCTGATGGATCAGCCCCAGACGATGAATGAGTATCAAGCTTGAGCACCCTGGTAGGTGAGGCAACTACAGCCGCCCCCATCTTCGGTGCAACCGGGACCTCAATAGAAATAGAACCGATAAGGATAACTCACGGAAAAGAGGATCCCACACTCTCGACTGATACGTTCAAAGAAATAAAAATAACCGGAGCTGCCATAACCTACACAAGCAAGAGTTTCTATAAATCCCCTTTATATGAAACCATGCCAATGCGTGCAATGCAGGAAAAATAAAGATGTAAGGTATAGTCATGGCAAAATATACGTAATATAATTATGGAAGTGTATTATAATTAATACCTGTATACTTAACGATAGTACTTATATACGTAAGCAAGTAAACACGTAGTATCACATACTGGGTATAGACCATACCTAAATATACTACCTGGTTCTCTATAACCGTGGCTCTGTATACCAATCTTTCACACCCCCAAACGAGGCCTAGACAAAAACACGTGTCCGGGGGCGTAACATCATAATATACATCACATAAGATACAAAGAGCGACCTCTAAGGGTACGTTTGAAAATCCAACATCGTTGCATTAATTTAAAATAGTTAAGGTTTTACATAAGTTCAAAGATAATATGCGGAAGCGAATAAAATGTTTTAAAGTTTAACAACGATGTTAACATAGATAATAATAATTCTTAAAAATTGGTCCAATGCAAGGCAACACCATAAAGTAAGCAAAGACATCCACAGTTAATCACCTGAGAAAAACATGCTAAAACGTCAACATAAAGTTGGTGAATTCATAGGTTTGAATTTAGTATTAAAAGTGGACCACAAGTTCACAGTACGCATGTGACAGTTATAACAGATACAACTCCACATAAAAAGTATTTACTGTTGCGCTAAGCTCATGACACCGAAGCTCAATTAAAAGGAAGCATATTATATGCCAAACAAGAATTAATTGCCCTAAAGGTATCTGACCAAGATCACCTAGTGAAATCCGACATGGTATATATCCGTTTATCGGGAGCCCCATGGGTAGTGAGCGCTACTCACCAGGATAGGGATAATTAGTCCCAATAGATCTATTTACAACATTCGCGCTTACTTAACCAGTCCGTCGGTTAAGCAATTGACGGTTCATGATAGTTCGGGCATTAGTGGTCTATTCGCTACTTAGGCAACACGTAATCAGGAAAAGGTAACGTAAAGTAACTGTGTCCATAGTTTAAAACAAGCAATGTTTCTCACCCCAAAATAGTAAAGTAAAGATAGTAAAACGTGGGGCTATGAACTCACCTTAGCAAGATGAGAAAATGATAAATCTCGCAAGTTAAAGATGATATAGAAATCATGCCGCGACCTAGAATAATAACCCGTCTTAGAAACACGAAAAGCATGCCAAGAATTGCACAATATGTTCATCACGAAAAGACATCCATGTGTGTTTTCTTGGGTTTGATTATCAAATCATGACAAAATAAAATCATATAGTTTTTTGTTAAGTTTTGGCGTTTAACCAAAAATTACTATTTTTAGTAAGTTTCTATTTTAGGAAAGCTTTTAGTTTCGGGATGTTAATATCGTCCCCTATATTTGCTTAATCCATATTTCCTTAAGTGTACAAGAGAAATCTAAACGTTTAACTTCCATGTCCATCTTGCTAAAATTTACCAAACTTGCAATTTTTAGTAACCTTAACGCTTTTTTTAAAATATGTTAACGACGTCTTTAAATGATACTAATCAATATATATGTGTCACTATATGTTTCGCTAGTGTTTTAAAAGCTCAACATACGTCGAAAGTGTCTGAAAACCCATTTTACTATTCACATCAGCAACTCTTCATTTGGTTTTGCCGAAAAATATTTCATGTTTCATTTGGCTATAACTTGGCCGTTTTAAGTCAAATTTTAATGTGCGATATATGAATAACTATCTATTCGTAACGAGATCTCTAAAAACTACTTTTACGCCTAATGAAAACATTCCTAAGTCACTAAAAACCTCAAAACCTTTTTGGATCAGCAACATTATTTTTCGCAAACGCTTCCAAAAATCACACCAAACTTCACAATAGTGCCTAGTCTAGCCTAATCTCCATTCACAACTAAACCACAACAAACCACACCTAAAACTAGCCTAATCCCTTTATTTCCATTGTTGCAACTCTCATTCAACTCTCATCTCACCAAGAACACAATATTTAACTAGTGAAACAAAGTAACATCATTATTTGTAAAATCTTGTTTTATAATCTTTCAAAAATTAAAACAAAAAATATGGATGTATGGATCTTAAACATATATGAAAGAACATAAGTAAATCACAAGAAAATTTTCAAGACACTTACAAGAATGAAGAACAAGTAGAGAAATCACAAGATCTATACCTAAAAATACTAGATCTATAAAACCCAACAACAAATCTGGAAACCCTAACTTTAGATCTTGAAGAAAAAACTTTAAATCAAAGAACCAATATTTCAAACCACCTTAGAAAACCTTAGAAATGAACCTAGTATGCTTGGATTTTGAAGAGAATCAAAGAATTCTCAAACCCAAATAAGGGGTGTTGAGCCGTGAGCTACAAGAAGGAAAAAAGAGAAGAAAAAATGTGTTGGTGGCTTTGAAATGAAATGGTAACCCTAGTTCTTATGTGATGTTGTATTTATAGGACAATATAACCTTAAGGCTTCTTGTCTTGTAGTATTTAATGTGGACAATCTCACACCCAAAGGGGTGTGTGTGTGTGGATCGGCTTGAACAAGGCCACAAGGACCATGGCTTGCAAATTTTGAAGTCTTGATTTGAATTGTATGCATAAGTCTTAAGTTGGTCAAATACATTAGTCCAAATCTCTTACAAGAGTGTAAGAGATCATCAGAGTATCTTAACTAGTGAAGTGTACATGGAGAAAGACACTTCAATGTGTCACTTTCACCCACATGAATAGTTTTATAAAAGATGCTTCTTGTATTTAATTTCTAGACTTATGTTTAATTTCGTTTGGTTTAGGCGTCATCCAAATATGACAAGAGCGGAGAGGATGTATGATAATTTTAGTTTATGAACATGAGATGGATGGTTAACTAAGTTTACATTAAAAGATTTCGGGAGTTTACGGGGTTCTGTTTAGGTCAATAACGCGGAAAAACGTAATTTAAATGTTAAGCGTAAAAGTTAAATATAGGGAGTGATCGTAAAATACAAAAACACTTAGAAAAGATAAAATAATACATATAATATCTAAACTAATCAAAATCCAAAATTTGGAAACGCATCGATTGACGTTTGTCAGATTACGCGGGTTACTCCCGGTAAAACTGAGATTCAAACGTACGTATAAAAGTCAAAAATAATTATCAAAAAAGTTTAAAATATTGACCTGAAATTTTCGGGGTGTGACACTTCATCCTTCAAATCACCATCCTCCAATCCTCGTACCACTTATACTTTTGAAAATAAGTCATGTTACCTACTTGAATCATTCCTAGTAAATTTCCTCCATTGCAATATCCACTTCATTTGAGTTGCAAGTAGGTCATTTAATGTGTCCACTTTTGAATTGAAATGGCTTGCATTCATGAAATATATCATTATTAGATTCCTTCCAAGTTCCATCATCCAACCATGGTTTTTCCTCAACCCACGGGACTTCTTTATTCCATTAATAGATCCATGCATCCTTATAATCATCATATGTCTTAAATCCACGTAGATCTCCAGTGAGCACGTCCGCATTAATCTAGAGAAGATGATTAAATTCCTTGAACTCTTTACATAGAAGTGTCTCAAAGTCGAATATATCCGTTTCTATCCTGAAGATTTCGGTGATTTCCTTTTCCTCACTCACTTTTTCTTTCTTCAGATCAGAAAGCTCAATCATTGGTTTTAATACCTCTTTCATCAGTTCCTCTGTCCAATTAAGCCATAATGCATTCTTGTGTACTAAATCATCGCCATATGGTTACTAAATTTAAGAAGCTAACCCATTTCTGCAAATCGACATTGACGGGTCGCATTCTACATCAGTGTAAAGTCCATATACCTCCAATCGTCTTTTAATCCCTATGTACTCTTCGAATTGTTTCCTATAGCTTCTAACCAACCATGTACTAACCACTTCTTCCATGATTTCTTTATCAACCTTCTTATGATATCCAAATTTCAAGTCTAGCCACTGCTTTACAGTTATGTCAATGAGTCTCACCAATCTTTTATTAATTAGAACCACAGCTTCAGCATATATTTTCTCATTTTTATCATAACATACTCGAGGCTCATAAACATCAAGATCACCATTTTTCAAATTATCATGCGGTTGTTCAATACATGGGAATTAAGAATCCTCAATAACTCCCAACTCATAAGTGAATAAATTATTCTCCATACTACTTAGTCGTCTAAATTCATTAAAAACCATCCCAAGAGGTGTATCATAAGAGAACAAATCGTCACTTATCTTAAGCCATTTGAATACTTCGGATTCTATCTTGTATTTTTCTTTAAAAGTATCCTTATCCGCCAAATACAGCACTTTTCCAAAAGGTGAATACATGTTTTGTTTTGTCATTGTCTTACCTTCCATTGTAAAGTATTATTCAAGCTACTGAAAAGAGTCAGAAAATCGTCAGTAGGGTAAGTTTGGAAGAAAGAGAATACATAAAACTAAACACGCAAACTGAATACGAAAAATTAAAGTTGTCGTTGTATCAGACGATCGATACGCGTATCTAGTAAACTAGATACGCCGTATTGACGTTTGATGTCGAATACGCTGTATAGATTTTGAAAGTGGATACGCCGTATCCAAAGAGTTGAATACGGTGTATTCTGTATTCGGCCAGAAGAAAAACAGCAAGAATTAATAATGCAGAATAATAAACAAAACACACAATTATGAAAAATAATACAAATGCAGAATAACACACTAAAACACAAAACAATTAAAATACAGAATGATAAACTAATATACAGAATAATTAACTAATAAAAATTAAACTAAAAACTAAATCTAATCTAAAATACTAATAAACAAGCATTAAACAATTTCACTCACCGACAACGGCGCCAAAAACTTGATGTGTCATTGTGTGTAGGTAATTATTTATCAATTTTTACTATTTATATTTTGCCGACTTTACCTATTAACTAAACTAACGGGCAGTGTACCCGACCAATTATAGGTTCGTTGGTGAGTAGGGTGTCGATCACGAAGAGTGAGCGTTAATACTTAAGTCTATCGGTATTTTAGTTATCTAGGTTAGTTCTAATTAATCTAAATTATATCTACTTAAACCTTAACTAACGCAAAGAGGGGGTTTTCAGCCTGAGAGACTGGCACGAGTTTTGGTTTAATCTAAAGTAAAGAAGACAATGAACACACACAAGTAGATAAACAAACGATAAAGAAGCGGTCAAGCACTAATGTAAGGAAAATGTATTAGCCTGTTTAATTAAATAAAATGCATGAATTGTCTATTAGTGCAATGATTGTACTTTATTCATTGGTGGTATATCATTCCTAAGCTAGGTGATACTTCTCCCTAAACACTAGGTTTGTTTTTTAGTCAATCCTGTCACAATTAACCAAACCCGCATAAAGTATCCATCGTTGATTATAATTTATCTAGGACAACATTGGTGAATATCAAAACCTAGCTCATCGAGGCTTTATCAACTTATCCCCTAATGGTTATCTATATGCTGGTAGTCTACGGTTCGAACTACTATCCAAGGAAACATAATGTTATTTGTAATCCTAAGTCATCACTTAATCTACCATTCATTTAACCAAGGCAGCAACAGGGGCATAATTTGTAGTCCTATTAATCTAGAGTCACATAAATAAGTTGTATGTAGTTCTATCCCAGACTCTAGCCTATGCCCAAATAACTATTAAGTTACAGCGCTTCATTTCTAATCCCAGATCGAGTTAAATGATAGATTAAACACATAATCAAGTGATAAACGGATATGAAGTGATAAACATAATCAACATGCAACGAATAAGTAAACAATCAATATTAACAAACAAAACATTAAATTATCATAAACATGGCTAATACTTATATGTATTAGCCCATAGTCATTGTAACAATACACAGTATCATAGACGACGATTAAAATAAACAAAACGTTATGCTAACCGAACGCTTATAGCGTAATGTAGAAATTACAAGAGTTTTTCTTTTGAATTGAGGCCCTTGCGGGACCTTCTTTGCTTCTAAAATTGTTTGTAGATCGTACTTGATAGTTAAAGGCTTCTAATGCATACTGAAAACCGAATTTTATGTTTGCTATTTATAGGCTCTAAAAATAGGTCGATACGCCATATTGGAAGGGTCCAATACGGCGTATTAGGATTACTTGGCATGGGCTCCACGATTATTATATTCTGGAATATTGATTGACCGCTACTGAATACGGCGTATCGGCTCTTCTGGATACGGCGTATTGGCTGTAAAACATGTTTGCTCAGAATGTTGACCAAAGTATCTTATACGGCGTATCTACTGATGTGGATACATCGTATTCTTCAAATTCAGGCAATGGTCTTGATCTTGTCTAAGTATTAGGAAATAGCATATCCGTCTAGAATGATACATTGTATTCTTCATATTTAGTTGACTTTCTCGATCTTCATCATTTATGCTCCAAAACACGTTCTTTTCTTCATCTTTTGCCAAACGCTCGATAATAACTTAGATTCACACAAAAAGCAATTAAGTATCAAATCTAAGACAAAACAATATAAAACGAGCAATATAAATGGCATAAATGATGCTAATAATGTGACATTATTTGATGTCATCACCGTCTATGACAATGAAAGTTAGAATGACCCAAGAGACTTCGCTAAACCGGTCAAGGCAATTTCTTTGCCTCAAGATGTCCCGAGTACATCCGACCATCGTTTCATTGAGCTTGAAAATCAAGTGCAATGCTTGATGGAAGCTCATCTTGCTCATAACCCCCCCGTTCAAGTGAACAAAATCGCTTCTTTATGTGAGATATGTAGTGGTCCCCACGACACTCAATATTGCATGGAAAATCCCGAGAAAGCTTTTGTTGATTATGCTTCCCCGCGTACCGACGAAGAGGGAGGCAATTGGTTCAGTTTCAAACCCAAGCAAAACAATCTTGGTGACACCTATAATCTGTCATGGAAAAGTCACCCAAACCTTGGGTGGAGGCAACCTCAAAATTCTCAAAACAATTTTACAAACCCACCTAATCGTTTTCAACCAAATGGTTCGTTTCCAAATCGACCCTTCAACAAAAGTCCTCAAAATTTTAATAATCAATCAAATCTTGAAGGATTGGTGTCTAATTTTATGGCATCTCAAGTTGTTAGATTGTCTATGCTTGAAGCCAATTTCAAACAACAACAAAGCGAGATGACCAATAAAATTGACACGTTCTTGAAGGCCATCAATGATCGAATGATGGGAGCACTCCCAAGTGATACGGTTAAGAACCCAAAATTGAATGTTAACCCCACCTCTTTGGTTTTGTCTTCTCGTTCTTACCCAATGGAAGACCCCCAAAGCTCATCTCGACCCCTCAATTCGATCAATGTTATTAAATCGTGTTCCAAACAAATAAATAATTTTCAAAAAGACCAATTACAAGTTAAAACACTAACGGTCAATGAAATTGGAACACCGATGACATCAAATAACATCACTTTTATAACATCATTTATCCCATGTTTCTTACCCATTTTATATAATTATTGCACGAATTGGTACTTGATTGCTTAAAGGTGTTATTTGCAGTAATTATGGAGTAATTGGTGAAGATATGCTAAAAGGCACGTATTTTGTAGCATAAATGAAGAAATCTAAAGATTATTGTTCTGACTACCTATATGACGTATCCATCAAGGAAGATACGGCGTATCTGTGCCTGCACTTCACAAGAAACCACGAAGTGTTAGAAATTCAGTTTTTAGTGAAGTGATGATCATTATCGATCTCACGAGCCTTTGTAAGAGTTAGACAATTTCATGCAATAACTAGTAAGCTAACCGGGACGGTTTATAAAAAGCCCAAGGAAAGCCCAGCCCAGCTCATGATGTGTAAGTATATTAACCCTCTCCACACATGGAGAAGGTGTTGGTTGAATGCATTTCTCTTATATTCATGTGTGTCTTTTTGGTGTATTCTCCCATCCACTTCTCTCTCTAGCTTTCTCTCTCTAAGTTCATAGTTTGTGTGAAAGTCTATTTCCTATAATTGGTATCAAGAGCCAAGGGGTGGGTTAAGTGGTTTTGTGGTTTCGTTGTGCTTTTTGTTAGCTTATTCGCATAGCTTATTCTGGCTTACTTTTACTTCAGCTTATTTTTTTATTTTTTTCTTCTTTCGTAGCTTAACTGCATCTAAAAGTTGGGTTAATAATTTTTTTGGGTTGTTAATTAAAATTGTGAACGTATACGGCTAAGGGAGTTCTAATAGATTATGGCTTATATCATTTACTATGTGGCTTGTTGTTCATCAACTTTTACGTGTCATAGTTAAAATCTTCTAGCTTATAAGTCACATTTTTTTAGCTCAAAAGTAGTGCAAATAGCTTATTTAACTAGCTTATTCTTGTTTAGTTTGTGTAGCTTATTCATGTTTATTCAGCTTATTCAAGCTTATTTTTCACAAACAAGTCACGAGCTTACTTTCTAGGGTATTAGTTCTTTACTAAGTCTAATCACCAAAAGCCATAAACTTTCATTACAAAACTTAAATGTAGTTTTTTAGTCATTTACTTATATAGCTTATTTCTAGTTGTTTTTGAGTTTTCACTTATTTATGTGTCAAAAGCTTCAAACTTTTCACTACTAAACAGTTTAGCTTATTGGAAAAAGTTTTAGTAGCTTATTTGGAAAACTGTTCATGGCTTATTCTTAGGACAACTAGCTTAAAACTTGTCTTATACTTGTAGATTATTGGGTCACATCTTTGTAGCTTATTTGTTAGTTTCTTTTGTGGCTCATTATGTGGTAAAACTGCTTATTTCCAAGCTTAAATTATAGGCTTATTTGATCTTATCTGGACACGGTTTGTTGGTATTACAAAAAGGACAAGAAAAAGGACAAGTACGTTTTTGCTTGTATTAGGAGGTTTATACACGCAGTCAAAGAGAGTGATTTATACACTTTCATATACCGCGATTTATACGCAGTCAAAGAGGGTGATTTATACACTTTCATATACGGCGATTTATACGTAGTCAAGAGGGTGATTTATACACTTTCATATAAGGCAATTTATACGTTTGAACATAGGCCGATTTATACATTTGAACATAGGGGGATTTATACATTTGAACATAGGGCGATTTATACCAAATATTGACGCCGATTTATACCTATCTTAAGGGTGATTTATACCTTGGTTCCTCATGGCGATTTATACATAAGTATAAAAGGGAAAACGTGTTCGTTTCGAGTTGTTTCGGGTTATTCGATGTTGACTTTCGGGTGTTTGCAGGTCTTCTAACGACAATCATTACGATTGTGATCCTTCGTAGATCATCGTAGTGTGTTTCGTTTTGGTCGCTCATAAACACATGAGTCCGCGAGAACTAATGTACATTTGTTGCCTTTTACAACATTTAAACAAGGATGAAAGAAAAAAAGGAGGGAAACGAGTTCTAGTTTTTTATTAATTAAACTAAAATTTGAATTTGACACATGCAGTCCTTGGACCTCAAGTTCAATTCACAATTCGTCCTTTTCTTGTTTATTAACCCTCAAAGTTCAAACTACTTTACACCGTTAGTCCTCAAAACCTATTATTCAGCCGTTAGCCCTCCAAAGTGAACCGTTATTGCATCGATAGTCCCTACAACTTTAATTAACAATCGTTAAGCACTCTTCTTGGATTTCAATTGCACCATTAGTCCTTGATTCTGTTTTAATCAATCGTTAATCATATTAAGTTGAAAGTGTAGTAACCGTTCGTCGTTTTAGCTCATCAATCGTTAACATAAGTTCAAGTTCTTCAACAAAAACAATGATTTCACCAACAACAAATTCTATTTTCACGGTTTCTTCTTGATTTAGTAAAATCCCACGAAATACTCATGTGTTTTTCGATTTAATCAAGACTTGTATAATCATGTGAACTAGATTTTCATCAACAAACCACAACAACATCACTTAATCTACTTAAGATCCTGAATTTGATTTCACACATCAATTACTTCAAAATGTTTAACATGAATGAGAGAATTTACAATCAGCAATCACAGTCTGCAAGTGATACTTATCAAGTTTCAATGTTTCATCCACCAGCATCTTAAGTGATTCATCCTCAATCTTTAATGTTTCATCCACAATCATATTAAGTGATTCATCCTTAATCATCTCAGGTGAATCATCTATAAGCATCTTAAATGATTCATCCTCAATCATTAATGTTTCATCCACAATCATATCAAGTGACTCATCCTCAATCATCTCAAGTGTTTCATCCACAAGCTTCTCAAGTGATTTATCCACAATCATCTCAAGCACCGGATGTTTCTCTACATTCACCAGTAGATCTTCTCCAATTTGATTCAGAGCCTGCGGTACCGTCATTTCTTCTAACTGATGATCCACTTGAATGCCTCAACAAAGTTATGGCATTCATGTGTACCACACTTGCCTCAAGTTACCCATTAACCAACAATCAACTAGAGACTTTGTCAAATCCAATGAACCAAGTTGATATGCAAGGACGACAAACTCAGAGTTATGTGGGTAATTTTTCAAATGGTAATGATCATATAGCAAGGCAGTGTACTCAACCTACGAAGGTACAAGATTCTGCATGGTTCAAAGAGAAGATGTTGCTAGCACAAGTTCAGGAAGCAGGGATTGCTTTGAGTAAAGAACAGCTTGCAATTTTGGCAGATACAAGAGACAGAGTTGATTCACTCCCAGGTGCTTACTTACTGACAACCAATCCTATCTTCTAATCAGATGGAATAGATTTATATGATTTAGATTGTGATGATATCTCTACTGCAAAGGCGGTTCTAATGGCCAATCTCTCAAGTTATGGTTCAGACGTTCTCTCTGAGGTACCACATTCTGAAACTTATCAAAATGATATGGCTAATCAAAGTGTGCAAGCGATGCATAATTTTGAACAAACACAAGTTGTTGATTTTTGATGACATCAAATAACGTCTATTTTATATCATCATTTATCCCATGTAATTAACCCATTTTGTATAATTATTGCAAAGAATTGTTACTTAATCATTTGTATTTAAGAATTGCAGTAATTATGGAGTACTTGGTGAAACTTGACTAAAAGGCATGCATTCTGGAGCTTAAACGAAGATATTTTGAAGATTACTGTTCTGACAACCAATACGTCGTATCCATCAAGGAAGATACGGCGTATCCGTGCCTGCACTCACCAAAGACCACAAAGGAAACATGATCAATACGCCTTATCCAGAGAAGACCAATACGCCGTATTGGAGATATAGAAGGTGAATATTCTGGAAGATATCAAACGTGGTCCCTACTCTAAGAAACCCTAATATGTCGTATCTAATACATTAGATACGCCGTATCGACACCGACTCCAGACCTTATAAATAGAAAACTCAAAAACGAGTTTTAAGTGTGCTAAATCATATTCTCGATACCTAAACCACAAAAGTCAATAGTCAATTTTCCAGAGGGAGGAAAAAGAGTAGAAGAGGTCTTGCACGCTTTCCAATCCATAGAAGAAATACGTGTAATTTCTTATATTTTGTAATCGTTCAGTTTTTGGTATCATTCGTTAATTGGTTTAGGTTACCTTGGCTAAAGCCACTTAAATTCTTGTATTAATTTTGATCGTTAGTAGGAAATACCTTCGGGTATTAGCCATTATTATGAAGATCTGAATGTTTGGTTTTGTTTATATCTCGATTTCTTAATTTATCATTGTATGCTTGTTTATGTTTATCAATTTATACTTGTTTACGTGCTTTTGTATGTGACCTATCATTCAACTAGATCTAGTGATACGGACCAAGTAATCTAGATGTCGGGATAGCTCTCCATATAGTAATCTATACATCTAGAATCATAGGATCATAAATATTGTCCTTCTAAATTCGTGCTAAGGATACGCTTCTGGCTTAACTAGTTAACGAATATTGCCTTTGGTTTAGTGAACAAGTTGACTAGCAGGTGAACCTAGATAATTCAAAAAATAACGTTCTGATTCCATTGGATAGTTGGACAAGTAGACTACTAGAGTATAAATTGCCATTAAGCAGTAAGTAGGTAAAGTCTCTATGAGCTAGGGTTTAACAAGATCACCATTGCTTTAATCCCTAAGATAGATTATAATAAGCAAATAAGGATGCTTTATGCGGATGCTTTAATTATGACAGAATTAATGTGTCTATGTCTTAGGATGAAGTCCCGCCTAAGTCTAAGAATGATATGCTACTTCGAGATAAGTAATCATTGCACTGAATAAACAAACCAACTTCTAATCGGATTCATAATGGCTAATACAGTTTTCTATCATAAGGCTTGACCGCTCTTTTATCTTCTGTTAATTTGCTTGTGTGGGTTAAAGTGTCTTGAATTGACTATAGTTACCACCAAACCTGTGCCAGTCTCTCAGGCTGAAAACCCCCTTTACCTGTTAGAATTAGGATTAGACCTAACATAGGATTAGCATAGGTTTGACTTAGATTAGAATTAACTTAGATTAGATAACCAAAATATTAATAAATTGAGAGATTTAACCTCGCTTCAAGTGTTCGACCCTATTTACCACGAATCTACCACCGACCGGGTACACTGCCCGTTAAAGTGTTGTTTTTGGTTAAGTCGGCAAAATATAAATTTAAAACTTGAATCATATAAATATACACCACATAACGACACATCAAGTTTTTGGCGCCGCTGCCGGGGAGTGAGTATTAACCTTTATTTTTATTTTATATTTTGGTTTTTAGATTAGATCTAATCCTTAGGAGTAGTGTAAATTAGATTAGTGTATATTCTTTATATTTTGTATATTTTGTTTGCTTGTATATTTGTGTGTTTAATTTAATTATTTTCCTAATACACTGTTCTGGTCGATAACTCGATACGACGTATCCACGTCCATTGGATACGGCTTATCCAACTTTCTGTCCAATACATCATATTCACTCAAAAGATTAATACGGCGTATTCACTTTAATTGAATACGGCATATCGATCATCTGAAACAGAATTAGAATCTTAGTTTTCATATTTGATTTTCGTGCTAAATTCTTTTTCTATCCTAAAGAGCCTATCCTACTGATTGTTTATCCCTTGTTTCAGGTAGTGTATGACAAGGAGTTCAACAAACGAACTATTCACACCTTTCAAGGATCTAAAACGAGAATTTCGATCATCTAAGAGACACTTTAAGACACTAAGTCTTGACGAATTATGATTGCCTGATTTTAATTTATTTTCTGACCAAGAATACTCAGAGGAAGAATTTGCGGAAACAATGGCGGAAACTATGGAGTAATACATGAGCAAGACCTGAGCTGACTATAGATCGGGGGTTGCTAGGCCTGAAATTGAAGACAAGGATAACTTTGAACTAAAAGGCTAATTTCTCAAGGAACTACGTACCAACACCTTCAACGGTTCAAATCATGAAGATGTGAATAAACACATTGAGAAAGTTCTTGAGATCGTCGATCTATTCCACATTCCAAATATTACTATAGACCAAGTGATGCTTAGAGCATTCCATATGTCCTTAACTGGAGCCGCAAGCCGTTGGCTAAGAAACAAACTAACTGGTTCAATTACAAATTAGGATGGTCTTAAAACAAAATTTTTTAACAAATATTGCCCACTTGCCTGAACTGCAAAGAAAATGGAGGAAATCAACAAATTTCACCAAGAACCAGATGAAAACCTTTACCAAGCATGGGAGCTATTTAAAAACTCTTGATGAAGTGTCCTCAACACTATTTAACAGAGATGCATGAGGTAATCTTGTTCTATAATGGATTGGGAATTCTTACTCGAAAAATTCTTGATTCAAGAGGTGCGATACCATCTAAGATTGATGCTGATGCAAAGGTAGCCATCCAAGAAATGGCTAAATACTCTCAGAAATGGCACAATGGAACATCTAGGTCAAGAAGTACTAAAAATTCTGACGGATTGGCAGCTATACAAGCACAACTCAATAACCTTGGAAGAGAGATCAAGAAAGTGAATGAAAATGTCTATGTTGCTCAAGTCGGATGCGAACAATGCAAAGGACCCCATTGCACCAAAGATTGGCCACTCAAAGAAGAAGGGAAAACCCTCAAAGAAGTTTACTACACGTAATTTGGTAGACCTTTTCAAGGAGGGGGGTATAGAGAAGCAGCTCCGGGATTATATCAAAGGAACAATGTGAATCCTTCATACCTAGAACGAAGGCAATCTATGGAAGATACCTTGAGCAAGTTTATGAGTGAATCAGTAAAGAGACATAAAGAAAACTCCAATTTGCTTATAGAAATCCTAGCTTCGACGGATTCTACCATTAGAAACCAAGGAGCATCGATTAAAACTTTTAAGATTCAAATCGTGTAAATGAGCAAGGTAATACAGGAAAGAGGATTTGGAAGTCTACTTAGCTCTACTGAAGCGAACCCGAGAGATCAAGTGAAGTCGATCTCGACTACTGCTGAAGCTGATTCATATCCGATACGCCATATTGGATCCTCCCAATAAGTCATATGCATTGGACAGAATAGTACACAGATGTACGAGACAAGACAAACGACGATTCCGTTTCCAAGTCGTTTAAATGGTAACTACCGTGAAGAAAATAAGGGATCATATGGACCACAATTCTAGGAACCACACTCTGAAGCTTCATATATCGATAATTCCATACCCTGAAAGGAGAAAGACCTAGGGAGTTTCACTTTACCTTGCTTTATTAATAATGTTTGCTTTGATAATGCCCTTGTTGACTTAGGAACTAGCGTTAGTGTTATGCCTCTCTCGACCTACCTTAACTTAGGATTAGGCGAATTAGCTTACACTAAGTTGATAGTTGAATTAGCAGACAGGATTGTGAAATTTCCAAAAGGAATAGCTAAAAACGTGCTAGTAGGTATTGGTAAATTTGTTTTTCTAGTAGACTTTATAATTCTAGATATGCCCGAGGATATCAAAGTGCCCTTGATCCTCGAAAGACCATTTTTGTCTATCGCCCATGCTAAGATTGATGTTTACAAATGAAAGATTACTTTAGGGATTAGGGAAGAAAGAATTATTTTCAAAAGCGTTAAACCTGCAAGTAGTTTAATTAAGAGGGTCTACATGCTAAGTTTAATAGAGAGAATGGAGCTTGATTTATAAGCTAGGATTATGGGAGAGACTTTGGTGATTAATAGATCATTAACCCTTTGAATAGATATTACATCGAATTAAATGATCTAAATGAACCATTTGAGCTTAGGAGAAATTAAGGTGATGATTTGATGCCCGCTATTGAGAAAGGTGAGGTAATTGAGGAATTTAGAACTAGGGATGATAAACTTGATACGAGAATTAGTGATTACCCTAGTTGTTGCGACTATGATAAGAAGATCCATATAGATTGTTCTCACAACTTAATGTTTTCATGCCTGATAGGATTTGAATTTACGCACGCTAATTTCTTCCCATTATTGTATGTCAATGTGATGTCCATAAAGTTTCATAATTCTATAATGAAAGATAAGATGGTGTACAAAGGGAATAATGTTAGGAATCTTTCATTCAAGAAACTTGATGATTAACAAGATGAATATCAAGTTTAGGGGAGGATTGTTAGGAATTAAATATTCCTTGATGTTGTTTGAATAAATGAAACAAGAGGGACTAAATCGACATAATGAAGATTCTACAAATAATGGAAGATTGTAGAAGATATGGTCAAAGATATGAAGATCAGGATTGATATCCAAATGATTTAGTTTCCTTATAATATTAAATGTGTTGACTATGAAGGTTGAATACTTATGGAAAGTATTAATAAGTATTAAATATGATGAGTAGGTTACAAGGTTTATTAGGAAAGTATTGATGTAGAATACTTAGGAAAATATTAATTGTATTGTAACCTACTAGGACTCCTTGTACTATAAAAGAGGGCCCTAGGGTGTAGAGAAAATAGATTAATCTCTACACATCCATCATACACACGTTTTATAGTTAGTTCATAGCTTCAAGGTTGTAAACCCTGTTACCATTCAGAGTAACCGTATTCAATATATTGAGGCTGAAAGTTTGGTTTATTGTTATTATTCTTCTTAGTATCACAACCTAGTTTCCGCATAGTTTGTGATATTCCCAATCAAAGTTTCTACCATAGTTGTCTTGGATTTATCCAATACAACTAAACCTTATATCAGCTAAGGAGTTAAAGATCTGTTCAGAAGGGATCAACAAGTGGTATCAGAGCTGGTTGAGAAGCTTTGAATAAGAAGAACACATTTTCTACACACAAGATTTGTTTGTCGAAGAAGAGATGGCCTACAGCTCAAGTTCTTCAAATGCTAATTCTAAGGTACATACTTGTTCTACTGAATGTGAGCAATCATATGCACAACTTAAAAAATTATATGATACTCAAAGGGAACAACTTGGTGATGCTAGTATAGAAATTCAAGCCTATACTCAAGCTTTAAAAAAGGTAGAGGCTCAATTAGTTGCTCATCAGAAAAATCAACTTTGGTATGAGGAAAAGATTAGATTTATGAAAATTGATTTAGATGACAAAACTGATGTACTCACATACCATAAAAAACTATTAGCAGAAGCTGTAAAAGAAAAAGAAGAATTAAAAACCAAATTAGAATCATTTGAAACTTCTTCTAAAAGTCTTAATACACTGCTTAATAGTCAATTGAGTGCTAATGATAAAGCTGGTTTTGGGCATAATGGTGCAAAAGAGTCTAAAGTAAGTGAAACAATTACTAGTGTGTCTAAAGTTGAAACAAGTAATTCTGAAACTAGTAATGATAAAGTGGAAATGCCTAAAATTAAAACTGTTAGGATGAGTGAACCCATCATTGAGGAATGGGAATCTGACAGTGAAGATGATGAGATTGTGGTCAAACCTAAGGAAGTAACAAAAACAGTCAAACCTAGCTTTGAAAAGATTGAATCTGTTAATGCTAGGAATGAAACTGTTAGGCAAGCAGAAAACCCTAGGAAAAACAATAAGAGTCCTAGAGGAAATAAAAGAAACTGGAATGGTATGATGACTCAGAAATTAGGTGAAAATTTTGAGTTTAACAATAAGGCTTGCTATGTATGTGGTAGTTTTGATCACCTGCACTATACCTGTAAACACAAGAGAAAGATTAATGATCAAAAACAGGTTAAACCAGTGTGGAACAACTCAAAGAGGGTGAATCACCAGAACTTTGGTAGATTTTCTCACCCCAATCCAAAAAGTAACATAGTTCCACAAGCAGTACTAACTAAGTCAGGCCTAGTATCACTTAATACTGCCAAATCAGTTAGTACTGCTCAATCCAGAAAAACAATGAATGATGCTATGCCAACAACATACTCTTATTATAAAGCATATTCATCTGTTAAAAGACCCTTTAACAAGAAAACAACAAATTACAACAGATATTTCAACAAAAGAGTTAATACTGTTAAGAGTACAAGGGTTAATACCGCTAGGCCAAAAGCAGAGGTTAATACTGTTAAGGCCTCAGCTAGCTGGGTTTGGAAACCAAAACATGAAGAATTAGACCATGTTTTCAAATCCAATAGTGCATCAAAGACCCTGACAAGATATGATTATGTTGATGCACTAGGCAGGTTCAAGTCTGTTCTGGCTTGGGACTTCAAAAGACACTAACTTTCTTATTGCAGGGCAATTCATAAAGAGAGTGTGATTGTGTATTACTGTGGTTTGTATTTTTGTGCTTTGTGGACTAACTTTTTGCAGGAAAAGCAAATAAAAGTGTTAGATGGAAAAGATAGTTGGTGTCGTTCATATTGTTGCTGCTGTATGTTTTGAGATATTCTAGAAAACTAGGGTTTTTCACAAACTCTAAACAGAAGGTTCAAGAAACTCAAGGGGTTAAGAAGAAGGTTTATAATTTTTATCACAAAACTCTTGACGGCGGAGGTCCATTTTTGCCAAACTCTACAAAAACTAAATTTTCACCATTTAAGGATTGTGGTTGTAACACAACAATACAACTTCAGGGACTGAAGTTGTTAAATCCCAAAACATCTACACCACAAGGACTAACTGTGCAATATACTTATACAAGATGAAGGGCCAATCTTGCCAAACCTATAAACTTCCACCCCTGTATCACTAAAACAGATACAAACCAACTCCTCTTCCCGTTAAACTTTTGGTACTATTCATCATCTTCTACCCCACTCCCTAAAACCTGTTACCCTGTTCCCCAAACGAACCCCACAATCAAACCCCACCCCATAACACAACAATGCCACCTTGGCAATCCTAAACAACACCATTCGTCAAGGAATGAAGACAAAAAATGGATGGCCATGATTGAGGGACTTGGTGAGCACTCAAAATGAAGGGCTTTGATGAGTTTTTGACTTCACTCACACAACTAGCACACCTCCTGGCTCACTCACATAACTAGCACATTGAAGACCCAAGACCTTGAAAAACTCTATATAATAGATCCCCTTGTAAGCCCTTGAGGCAAGTAGTTTTAATCTAGTTAATTTTACAGCTTATTGTAGTCTATTTTTTAGCTTATTGTCATTTCCTTTTCAAAGCCTTGTAATGTTTTTAGAGTTTAATGAAATTTAAGTTTTTAAGTTAAGATCCTGTTTTTCTCTTTTATGCACTTCATGTTTTGAAAATGTTCTTATAAGCTCTTAAAAAAGCTCTTGTTTTTAAACTGTTTTCATAAAGCAATAAAAAACTGTTAGGCCATTAAGAAATTACATAAAAAAAGTTACCCAAAAAATACAACAGCTTGCTTTGTTTGATGATAAGCCAAAAACAGATGGGCTTATGGACTTACCAGCTTATCATAAGATAAGCTGGAGCTTTTGTAGATAAGCTCCTTAAGAGCATTTCTATCCTTGTTTTGTGCAAAGGATCAAGTAAGCCTTCATTTTCATTTTTAGCGTTTTACTGTAGCATTTCTTATACTGCTTATCTCTGCTTATTATTTGCTTATCCTTGCTTATTAATGTCATTTAGTTCTTAACTTGCTTACTTTATAATCCGTGTTTCATTTGTTCAAGTATTTCATAATCTGCCATAAGTTAGCTTATTTTACTGCTTATTTCATTAGCTTATCTAAAGTGCTTATTGTCTGTTTACATTTGCTTATTAGTCTTAGTTAAACTTAGCACATCATCTATTTTCAAAAATCAAAGGTTTAATCAGTTTTACAAGTTTAAAAGGATTTCAAGGTTTTAAAGGGGTGTTTGGGTTAAGGGTTCAAAATTTATCAATTTTGTGGTTTTGTTTGGATTGGGTCACGAGCAAGTTTTAACAAGTTCATTTCAAGTTATTAAATATGTTTTAAATGGTGGTCAAAGTTTTTAAAATTCATTTTTAAGGTTTTAGGTAGTCATGGCTTAAATCTGTGGTTTTATAGTTTTATGATTCAGCTTAATTGTCTAGATTTTGATTAAGTTTCATTTAGGTGTTGTTTCCTTGCTTGTTATTGATCTAAAATGCAGTAGAGCAAGACTAGTTTAAGTTAACTTTTGCCATTTGGTTATGAGTTTAACACTGCCATAGTTTACAAGTTCATTTCAAAAATCCATGTTCAAGTTTTTATAGCAAAAATTAGATAAGATTAATCATGTTTTATGGTCTGAAATTGAGAGAATAAGCTCTTTTGACATCTAGCTTGAGTTATCTTTAGTCTTTGAGTTTTTTTTCAAAAGCTTTTATTAGCTTAAATTTAGGGCTGCAAAAAGCCTTTTGTCCTTGAAAAACTCAGCAGCTACTGAGTGTAGTTAGCTTTTTCCATAAGCTTTTTAATGGCTCAAATGAATTTAAAAATGTTTTTTCTTTGTGGATTATTGTAGCTTATTGCATAATATTTTTAGTAGTATTAGCCACTAAGCCATAAGGATCCATTTTCTAGCTTAAAATTAAGCTTGAAAGTGGCCCCTTAGGCTGTTTGGTCACCAATTTTGGCCAAAAAGCTCATTTGCTTATCTGAGCTTTTGGCTTGTTAGGATTGCTTAATTCTTGTTTCTATTTTCTTATTAGGTTAGTTTTAAGCCATATTAGCTTATTTTACTTAGGTTAGAGCTTATTTAAGCTTATTAGCTTTTTTAGTTTAGGATTTAAGGTTTTATGCCTTTGTGTGATTCTGTCTTTTTAAGTGCCTTTCTGCTTATTGTGTTTGCTTGTTTGTGTTTATAAATGCTTTTTAGGTTTAGCTAGTTTTCTGTCTTAGCTTATTTGCCTTTAGTTTGTGCTTATTAGTTCTAAAAAGGCTAAACAGTTTGCCCTTTTTAAGCCTTAGTGTAAAAAGCTATTCTGTCAACTATTTTTGCTTATTTCTAGCTTATTTTAATGTTTTTATAAAAAATTGTTTTTCAAAAATTGCTTATTTTAGTCTTGTAAAGCTTTTTCAAAAAGCAGATTTTTAAAACGAAAAAAAAGGAGTATGGAAGTCAGGGGTGAGTAAGGCTCGAACCCCTGACCTCTATCCACTCAACCTTTATAACACACAACACACCACACACAACCACTAGCGCCCTTGGGTCTTTTCCGTTTTCCTTTTCAACTATCAGTGATGAGTACTATGGATTTAGATGGAGTAACTTGTTTAAATTGATAAAATTTTAGGATTACACCCAAAACGCCTTTCCATGTTGCTTATTAACTAAGTACACTGGTTAGTTAACCCCTGTATAAACCCTTTGTGTACTCTCATTTTAAGAGTAAGATACCCCTAGAACAACTCGTAGAGCCAATCCTTTAGGAAATACACCAATTGTTGGTTTCGTTACACCTTTACACCTTAGCCTACCCTGTTAGATTAAGTTTATTTTATAGTTGCTAGTTGCTTAAAGTGTCAAGTTTGTATTTCCCGAGTCTTGTGTCAAAATTTTCTATCTTCGGTACGGTTGGAAGAATTTGCACTTCGCAAATGAGAATGTTATATTAATAGACAAAACTCATGTATTTTACTACCATTGCAAGTATTGGTAAGTCCTACAGAACAAATGAATTACTGAAGGACTGACATCGGGACAATATTAATGATCGTGTAGATGCTTGACACTACGCTGAGTTTCGTAATAGTTTCGATGAAAAAATTGAAAAAATAAGAAAATAGTAACAAAAAAAAAAGAGAAGGGGAAAAGTTGAAATAATCGTTTCGCAAACTACACCGAAGGAATTACACGAAGGATCGATTATTCGTTGATACAAATCAACGATGTAGAGTATTGTATAAAGTGGAAGATATCGCCAATTGCCTTGTAAAGTATGTAAAGTATGGGATGATTGAGAAGTTGACTGTTACGGGAACGCCAACTTAGGTTGTTGTTTTTGACCTATGATCAAGACGTTGTAAATAGTTGTGTCTTTATCATGGTAACGGTCGGGAAAAAGTGTCTAGCAACTTGTATTTTATACTTAATCTATTTGTTTTGTAATTTTTATTTAACAACAATTTAATTCCCTTTCCTAATCATTAACCATGGGTTTTACGCGAATAAGGATGGGATCGAGCGTGCATGTCTATTCCGTCATTACGGCCACATATGAATGTCTCAGCTGCCTTGTTAGTTTATTACTATTGGTGAAAGTTAGAAGATCCATACCCTATATTATTCTACTAGTCCTACTCTTTAGCTTATTCGATGTGGGAGTGTGCAGTCACATGTGTCTATCCCGTCGTTACGGGTGTGTATGTGTGGTCTTTGTCGCCCTCCTGGAATATTGGTATCGATAAAGATTAGTTAGAGTAATCAACCCTAAACCTTATCATACAAACCCATTTTACCTTTATAAACTTGTTACTCCTTAGCTTTAGCGGTGGATATGTGTATCCTTGCCAAGCTTATGATAGAATACTCATCACGACTGAGCAGTTGAGTGAATTAGTTACATTTTACCACATAGATTAGTTGAGTGATTTGAGTGTTTTCATCTTCCTATTTCGTGAGGTGTTTGGTTGTGTACTTGTAATAGATCAAATAAATGCTTAACAAAAAATATCCTTAGGGATACATTTTTATAATCTTCTAAAGGCTACTTGAGGACAAGTAGGATTCAAGTGGGGGATATATGATGACATCAAATAACGTCTATTTTATAGCATCGTTTATCCCATGTAAATAACCCATTTTGTATAAGTATTGCAAAGAATTATTACTTAATCGTTTGTATTTGAGAATTCCAGTAATTACGGAGTATTTGGTGAAACTTGACTAAAAGGCACGCATTCTGATGAGAAGAATCCACCCTCAACTGAGAATCATAAGAAGCAGTACTGGTTGAAGGATCGGCAGAAATCTGTATGTGCTGAGAAGTCTTTTTATTATTTATTAAAAGAAAAAGATTCTGCTCCGTCTGATTGTCCGCAGTCTTTTTTGGAAGATTATAGAGCTTAAACGAAGATATTTTGAAGATTACTGTTCTGACAACTAATACGTCGTATCCATCAAGGAAGATACGACGTATTCGTGCCTGAACTTACCAAAGACCACAAAGGAAACATGATCAATACGCCGTATCCAGAGAAGGCCAATACGTCGTATTGGAGATATAGAAGGTGAATATTCTAGAAGATATCAATTGTGGTCCCTACTCTAAGAAACCACAATATGCCGTATCCAATACATTAGATATGCCGTATCGACACCGACTCCAGACCTTATAAATAGAAAACTCAAAAATGAGTTTTAAGTGTGTTAAATCATATTCTCGATACCTAAACCACAAAAGTTAATTTTTAGAGGAGAAAAAGAGCAGAAGAGGTCTTGCAACGCATTCCAATCCATAGAAGACAACGTGTAATTTCTTATACTTTTGTAATCGTTCAGTTTTTGGTATCATTTGTTAACTCGGTTAGTTTACCTTGGCTAAGCCATTACTCTTGTATTAATTATGATGTTTGAAGGCTAATACCTTTGGGTATTAGCCATTATTATGAAGATCTGAATGTTTGGTTTTGTTTATATCTCGATTGCTTAATTTATCGTTGTATGCTTGTTTATGTTTATCGATATACTTGTTTACGTGCTTTTGTATGCGACCTATCATTCAACTGGATCTAGTAATACGGACCAAGTAATCTATATGTCGGGATATCTCTCTATATAATGATTTATACATCTAGAATCATATGATCATAAATATTGTCCTTCTAAATTCCTGCTAAGGATACGCTTCTGGCTTAACTAGTTAATCGGATATTGCCTTTGGTTTATTGAACAAGTTGACTAGCAGGTGAACCCATTGTATAGTTAGACAAGTGGACTACTAGAGTATAAATTTCCATTAAGCAGTAAATAGGTAGTCTCTATGAGCTAGGGTTTAACAAGATCACCATTGCTTTAATCCCTAAGATAGATTATAATCAGCAAATAAGAATGCTTTATGCGGATGCTTTAATTATGATAGAATGAATGTGTTTAGGTCATAGGATGAAGTCCCGCCTAAGTCTAAGAATGATACCTCAAGATAAGTAATCATTGAACTAAATAAACAAACCAACTTCTAATCGGATTAATGATGGCTAATACAGTTTTCTATCATAAGGCTTGACCGCTCTTTTATCTTTTGTTAATTTGCTTGCGTGGGTTAAAGTGTCTTGAATTGATTGTAGTTGCCACCAAAACCATGCCAGTCTATCAGGCTGAAAACCCCCCTTTATCTGTTAGAATTAGGATTAAAACTAACATAGGATTAGCATAGGTTTGACTTAGATTAGAATTAACTTAGATTAGTAAACCAAAATATTAATAAATTAAGAGATTTAACCTCGCTTCAAGTATTCGACACCATACTTATCACAAATCTACCACCGATCGGGTACACTGCTTGTTAAAGTGTTGTTTTTGGTTAAGTCGGCAAAATATAAATTTATAACTTGAATCATAAAAATATACACCGCACAACGACACATCAAAGCCATGCAAGAAGAACTCAATGAGTTTGAACGTCTTGAAGTTTGGGAGCTTGTACCACGTCTGGATCGTGTTATGATTATCACCTTAAAGTGGATATACAAGGTTAAATTAGACGAACTGGGTGGTGTGCTGAAAAACAAGGCTTGGTTGGTAGCGAGGGGATATTGTCAGAAAGAAGGCATAGACTTTGAAGAATCTTTTACTTCAGTTACACGTCTCGAAGCCATCCGTATCTTTCTTGCATTTGCTGCTCACATGAACATGGTCGTCTATCAAATAGGTGTAAAGACTGTGTTTTTGAATGACATATTACGTGAGGAGGTTTATGTCAGTCAACCGGACGGGTTTATAGATCTAGAGAATCCCAACCATGTGTACATGCTTAAGAAGGCTCTTTACGGGTTAAGCAGGGACCAAGGGCTTGGTATGATTTGCTCTCATCGTTTCTACTCTCCTATAAGTTCTCTAAAGGAACCGTTGATCCCTCATTGTTCATCAGGAGAGAAGGAAAAGACATCTTACTGGTACAAATCTATGTAGATGATATTATATTTGCCTCCACTAAACCTGATCTTTGTGAAAAACTTTCTGAAATAATGTGTTCAAAATTTAAGATGTCGATGATGGGCAAAATGTCGTTCTTTCTAAAACTTCAGATTTCTCAAAGTCCCAGAGGCATCTTTCTTAACCAATCCAAATATGCTCTTGAGATAATTAAAAAATATGGTATGGAAACCAGTGACCCAGTGGATACTCTCATGGTTGAGAAATCCAAACTGGTGCAGACCCACAAGGGAAAAAAGTTGATCCCACATGTTATTGTAGAATGATTAGCTCCCTTATGTATCTGATCGCCAGTCGACCAGACCTCCAATTTGTTGTATGCATGTGTGCCCGGTATCAAAAAAATCCTACCGAAAAGCACTTACATGCAGTTAAGCGAATCTTTCGTACCCTAGAAAGGAACCATTTAAACATGGTTTCCTATGTATTTAAGGATTTCCCGTATTGCACTAACAGCTTTGCAGACGCTGATACGCTGGTTCCAAGATACAGAAGAACTACAGTCTGGAATATGCAGCGTATTGGGTGATAAATATGAGTGGTCATCAAATAAACAAAGAGACACCGCCATAGTCCATGTAAATAAAGCTGAATAACATTGCCTTTGTCTGGATGTTATGCTCAAATACTTGGATGCCGATCATACAATTAACTGACTATGGCCTTGGGTTTAACAAGATACATCCGTACTGCGATAACAAAAGTGCCATTGCTTTATGTTGTAACAACGTCCAACATTCCATGATCCAGTATATTGACATCAGATACCACTTCATCAAAGAGCAAGTAGAAAATGGGGGTGGTTGAACTGTATTTTGTCAGAACATAATATCAGCTGGCAGGCATCTTTACCAAGGCATTGGGACGAGAACGACTTGACTTTCTTATCAACAAGCTTGGAATGCGAAGTATGTCTCCTGAAATGCTGAAAAGTCTGGCAGACGAAGAGGACAAGTAATGGTGGTAACTCGTTATGTATACTATGTATCATATGTAAATAAAGAAAACCAGAAAAATACAAAAAGATTTTCATTTTAATAAAAATTTTATAAAAAGAAAATAGAAAATTAAAAAAAAATCAGAAAATACAAAAATATGTTTCTCATGACATGTCTTCTAAAAATCGATAATATTTACAGCTTTAAAAATGTCATTCAATAATGATATGAAGCTGTAAATAAAGTTTGAGCAGAAGTTCAAATGTTTTAAAAACATGTCATTTGGCTTGCTATTATTTCAGACAGCAACCTGGTCTTCAACTTAAAGGCAAGTATTTCGCGAAAAGAAAACTTGACCTCACAACGGAAAATTCATTTTTCTCGGGCATGATCTACTTTATGATTATGCAAACGCTTGTGTTTACTTTGCTACACAACTCGTGCTTTCTAATCAAATAAGTGTACGTGTCAGTGTATTTATTTATGTCAAACGAGAGAAATCTTGTTTTTAATTGGTGTTGTCGTTCAAAAATAATCAATCATCTTAGTTTTTCATCAGAAAAGATTTTAAAAGAATTTTCTATCACTCAAACAATGTCTACAGCTCTTTAAATAGAAAATGAGACATTATTTGAAGGGAAGAAATTTTCAAATTATTTCAAAAGTCATCTCGGAATAAAAGAAAAAGTTTCTAAACAATAACGGATCATCTATTAAAGAGGAGTTAATGTATTTGTAACTCAATTGGTCTTAAGATGTTATTTGTTTTTACCTTTTGGGAATAAAAGGCAAAATCTAAGACTTAAAATCTAAGTTAGTATCTTAAGGGACTAAAATTTCCTTTTCTATAAAACTGTTATAACTAAAGATTAAGTTTAAATGTGTTTTAAAAGAAAGTGCAAAATTGAGGGACTAAACCTGCCAATTTCATAACTATAGCCGGTTAACACATTTCTCACACCAACACATTTCTCACAACTTAAAATACCAAACACACACTTTCCCTCTCTCATCATATTTCGTAAGCTTCATTCTTGAAAATGAAAACTCGTTTTCTAGATTAAAGGTACACTCTAACTCGTTAAGCATCCCTTTAACACCTCTTTGGTAAAAGGAATTAGACTAACACTCCTTTTAGCACTCAAAAATCATTTAAAATTGATATAGGGTTCATAATTATAAAAGTTGAGGTTTCTTCTAATTAGGTTAGGGGTTTTGCTAGTTAGGATGCCTAGAATGCTCGCCCAAAACAGTTTTGTCTAACTCTTTAACATGTGTAAGTTATAATGATTTTTGGGATGATGAGTGGTGCGAAACATGTAGGAATTGTGTATTTGTTTATGGGTTTGTGTTTATTAGCTTCATTGTAGCATTCTTATTCTCTTTTGGCTTGTATTTAGCTTCCTATGATCTCTTTTGATTGGTAAATTGCTTCCTAGGTGCGAAGATATCTAAAATGGTTTAATGTGTGCTTATATGATGTGCTAAATGTGTAGGTTAACTGTCTTACGTGTCTAAGGATGTGTTTTGAGCCTCTAGGTTGCCTTATATACCTAATATCTTGTGTTTCCTCCTTGTTTATGCTTGAAAAATTAGTTAAAAGAGCTCGAATGGTGTTCAAAGTTAATGGTATTGATTCTGTGATGTTCTTGTTTGATGTGTGATATGTGTGAAAAAATCTTAATGGTTTTTGATTGGTAAAACTCAAGTTAGGATTTTTTTAGGCATGTGAAATATGTAATGTATGAAATATGAAAAACATGTTAGGTATATTATGTGCGAAACATGTTTGTGTTGTTCTGTGCGAAACATGTTCATCATAATCCGTGCGAAATATGTATGCTATGTGAAACATTACAGGTGTCACATTCCATGCGAAATATGACAAATTTATGAAAAGAAACTCTGCCTAAATTTTCTAAAATTTTTGTAAAACTTGTGTGTTATGTCATATTTCATATCCTGCCATGTTTGTTTGTGTATTATAATATTAGACCTAAGTTCTCTTGGACTTGTCAAGTTGACTTCATCAGTCAACTTTGACTATTGACCTTAGTTGACTTAATTCAAATAGTGCATTAACACGGACATAACTGCATGAAACCTAATCACAGTCTTCAATCAATCAAATCATCAAGGATAATCAAGTTAATCAGTAAAATATATATGTTGTGTATATGAACTGTATTGGTTAAACCTTAAGCAGAATCATGAATCAAGTAGTAACTCATCAAGTGGCTGCTCGTGATGAAAAGTGGGTTCCCACTAAGGAAAGAGTTAAGATCAGTACCACCAATGTAAGACTGGAGATTACTGTGCCACAAAAGGAAGAGACTTTTCAAGTTATCATCGATGTCATCAAGAACTCTACCTGTTACAAGGCATTTACTATTTCTGCTGAAGTCCCAGAAATTTTCATGCAGCAGTTCTGGTACACTGTTAAGAAGGTCAAAGACACAAAATCTTATGAGTTTCTTCTGGCTAACAAGAAATGCGTGGTAGATGTTGAAGTATTTCAAAAGATCCTTGACGTCTGTCCAAGAGTTCAGGGAGTAGATTTTGCTGAATTACCAGATGATGAGGATACTCTTACCTTCCTCCTTAGTCTTGGTTACAAAGGTCCACTACACAAGCATCACAGCATGTATGTGGACCACATGCATCAACCATGGAGAACTCTGGCTTCTATCATTAACAAGTGTGTGTCTGGTAAAACTGCAAGCAATGACAAATTAAGGAAATCTAAGATTAACATCTTGTGGGGACTATTCTACAGGGAAAATGTTGATTACCTTGAGTTAATTTGGGAAGACTTTGCATTCCAGATTGACTACAAGCAGCTAAAGAAAGGCAGACATGAAAACATGCCTTACCCCAGGTTCACCAAAATCATCATCAATCACTTCCTCTCCAAACAACAATCCCTTACCAGGCTACAGTACTTGCACACACATACCATTAAAGATGACGGTGTTGTAAGCCGATTGAAATTTATCAGACTTGGTCAAGACTTTCAGGAATATGGACTTCCTATTCCTGAGACGATACTGACTGATAGGATTAAGTAATCAGAGTCTTATCAAATGTTCATCAAATACTTCACTGGTCAAATTCCTCCCTAGAAGAGCATAGGCAAAGGTTCCCATGGGAAGAAAACTGCAGATACTACTGAAGCAACTGTTGATGTATCTGAAGAATTAAACCCTGAACCTGCTAGAAAACAAACTACTAGCAAAAGAGTGGTCGAGAAGAAATTCACAATTACTATGGATGATAACATTGTTCCTAAACCAGATGTTGCTTTGGAGTTAGGAAAATCTATGAGTTTAACTGAAGCTGCAGAAGAGGAAGCATCAAGGCAAGTCCATGCTACTCATGCAAGGATTGTGACTGAACTGTCCCCGAGCCTGCCAGAAGAAGACCATCGGGTATTACTTTTAGAGATACTTACAGCGTGTCAAAGAAGATGTCTTCTGATCCGTCTCAGAAGCTCAAGGGCGTTCAAACTTTAACTCCTGAAGAACAAATTGCTACTGACACGATGAAAGCACTTAAAGAAAGTAAGAATACCAACAAGAGACAGGCATGTACTGGAGGCTCAAGTGAAGGAACTGGTGTTTCACCAGGGGTTCCTGATGAGTCCACAGTTGTCCCTACTACCTCAGGTGAAGGAACTGGTACTAAGCCAGGGGTTCTCGATGAGGAAAAGGTTACTTCTGAATCTAATGTTATACTTGAGTGAGGATCTGAACAAGAGAGTGAGTACTCTAAAGAAAAGGATGATGATGAAACGATTAAACGTGTGGACACTGACGAAGAGGAAGAGAAGAAGGATGACGATGATGACAAAAGCATCGATCTTGAACTGACAGACGATGAAGAAACTGATGATGAATTTGTGCATGGTGAAGAACATGTACAAGACGATCATGAAGAAACAGATGATGAGTTTGTATATGGTGATGAACAAGTAAATAACGATGAGGATGAAGAGATGACAAATGCTGAAATTGAAGAATCTAGGAACGGTGATAAAGAAATTACTGATGCGGCCAAGGTAGATGCTAGAATTACTAAAGAAGTAAAGGATGATGCCAAGAAAACTGAACCTCCTCCAACAAGCTCCAGCTTATCAGTATCTTCAGGTTTTGGTAATCAATTTCTTAAACTTCCGTCTGATACTTCTTTAATTGGTACTGTTAAGGATACTACAGATGCTGAGATAAACTCTTTATTGGATACTAAATCCAATCTGAAGTTTCACATATCCAGTCTCCGTCCATTCTTACTGTACCTGTTTTGGTGATTTCTAAGCCCTCGGTCCTCACACCTATACCCAAAACTCCTTCAGTAGCTCCTGCAACAACTCTTCTATACCCTCCATCTGTCTCCACCATACCACTTGTACTACTCCAAAAAAACAACACCAATCCCTACACCACCAATCACAACCGAAGCTCGAACCATCAACACTGCTATCCCTGAATCTAATGCACTCACTGTTGTTCAGCTAAGAGTTGTAAAATTGGAAAAGGATGTGTCTGAGCTAAAAAAATTAATCACTTTGCTGAAGCTCTTGCTACTCTCAAATCCTAAGTTCCAACGGTTGTTGAAAATTATCTTAGATCCAAAATTGGTGATGATCTTTAAAAGGTTCTATAGAGACACACTGCAGACCTTATTTAGAAATACTCTTTGAAGCTAGCTCCCGAGCCAAGCAAGATTCAGACATCAACAATTGATCTTGAACCAGAATCTAAGAAGAGTACTTCAGAGATTCGCAAGAGTAAGAAGGAAGAAGTTGAGAAGCAAAAGATGCCGAAGTATACAATTAAGTCCACTGACAAGGCGACACTTAAAGAGTATGATCAGAAAAGCGCTCTCTACCAGACCATGAATGAAAACAAGTCTTTCAATAGAAATCCTGCCAATTAGGCATTATACCATGCTCTCATGGAAGCTTTGATAGAGGATGAAAATGCTATGGATAAGGGAGTTGTTGATACGGTCAATAACCACTAAAGACAGCATGATGATGATGAGGATGATGATAAAGACCCTTTTTGTTGGATCAAACTAGGGTAAGAAGACAAAGAGGAGAAGAACCAAAGAGTCAGAGTCTTCCATGAAACCATCCACCACCAAGGAAACCTTCAAAGGTAAATCTCCAACCAAAAGTTCTAAAACCGGTAAGTCTGCAACTGTACCGGAACCGATTGAAAAACCAATAGCTGAGGTGGTAATGGATAACCTGGAGTCCACTGCAAATGAAGATGTGGTTAATGATGCTGATCTTCCTCAATATTATGTAGCACCAAAGACCAACAAACTTTCTAGAGACACTTGGTTCAAACAACCTCCAAGGCCTCCTACTCCTGATCTAGAATGGAACAAGCGTCAAGTTATAACTGATCAACCTGAACACCCTTGGTTCAACCATATGGTATCTGCAGCAAAGTATCCTCTCACATTTGATGAACTGATGGCCACTCCTATTAACTTCTCTAAGTATGATATGAATCGACTCCAAGTAGACAATGTTACTCAAAAAATCTTAGTAGGACCTGTTTACAACTTGCTGAAAGGAACATGCACTAGTAGCATTGAACTTAAGTACAATATGGAAGAGTGCTTCAAAGCATTAAAAGACAGACTTGATTGGAACAATCCAGAAGGAGATCGGTGCCCTTTTTACTTGACCAAGCCTCTTCCCTGGAAAGGTCGCCCAGGCCATCTAACCATTGCTGCCGAATACTTCTTCAACAACGATTTGGAATTTCTGAAATCATCAGAGTCTGAAAAGAAGTACACTACGTCTATCACGAAGACCAAAGCAGCTCGGTATAAGATTGTAGGAATTAAAGACATGGTCCCTACGCTTTGGAGTACTATAAAAGTGGGTATGACAAAGATGTTGAAAAGAGAATCAAGCACTGGGGTGAAAGGCGTAAGCTTTGGTATAGATCTCAGATGAACAAATTTTCCAAACATAATGTCTACTCTACCCAGAAGATTCTAAGTGTGGTCAATGTGAGTGTCAAGAAACTACATGGTTATGGTCACTTGGAAGAGATTGTGGTGCGACGAGCTGATCAACATGTATACAAGTTTAAAGAAGGCGACTTCGTTGATCTACACCTGAACGACATTGAAGATATGCTTCTTATTGTGGTTTAACACAAGTTATTCCAACTTGATGTTAGTGACATTATTGACTTGATTGTGGCCCTTCACATGTTCACAAGAAGTCTTATCATCAAACATCGAGTCGAGGATATCAAGCTTGGTGTAGAGAGTTACCAAAAGAAACTTAATATCACCGCACCTCAGAAGACCTTTCCTGAAATCGAATTCAAAGAACTTTACACTCCATCATACAAACCACCATGGGTAATCTATGAAGACTTAAACAAACAGAAAAGAGTAATGCGGGCTGATGAGTTGTACAAGTTCTCAGACGAGACACTCAAGACTATTCGCGATGAGCTTCATCACAGAATACTCGATTTTCGTTTGGGATACAACAAGGAGATGTCTAGGATAAAGTGGGTGGCTATTGACAAGAGGAGATCAGAGCTTATGGTCGAGTTGTTTGATAAGCAGATACGTGAAAGGCGGATCATTAGGAATCTAGAGAGATTGATTGGTGCTTGGGAACTCGAGATGGACTACAGACTGATGACATGAACCGAATGATCGTCAGGTCCAATCTAAAATCTTATCTTATGAATAATGTGAATATATAGCTTAGACTTATAAAATAGGCAAGTATATTTATAGTTTTTGAGTATAAATTTTTTAGAATTTTTCAATAAATTCAAATTTTTTCAAATTAACGTACTCAACACTATCTATAATACCCTCTTAAATTGAGGGGGAGCATTAAAATGTTCCTAATAAGGCTTGTTAATAATGGAAACATTTATCTCCCCAAACAGGTTTTCAAACATACTTGAATCAATTGATATCTAAAATATCAAGAGATTTGACATTTTTAATAAGAGGAGAAAATGTGATTAAAATATATGGCTAAAGATGTGATCTTAAGGACTCAAGTGCGAGCTTCACCCTTCATGTGCTAAACGTTTTCGAATATCGATGCACATGTGTTAGCCTTACGTTTTAGTGAAGCTGTCGTCTTACACGTGAATTGGACTAGTCTTGGACATTGCGTATCATGCAGGGGTCATTTATGTAAATTAGGAATAGTTTGGTATTATTTCTAGTATAAATACCCCTCATGGCACTCCATGAGGGGTGGTTGGTGAAATCATTTTGTAACTCTTTCTCATTCTTAAGCTAATATTACAAGTTTTCATCTAACCCTCTCTCTACTTTCTCTCACTAAACAATATGTCTCACATCTTGTTCTATGATCAACCAAGACCCCCCGAAAAGGTGTTTTTGTTCCGTGTACAATTGGTATCAAGAGCTAACCGGGGGTGTTTTATATTCGTGTTTGTTGCTTCGTGCTGTCAGCTTATTAAAGCTTATTGATGGCGTAGCATCCCTTTTGTAACATTTCTCATTTTCATGTCATTGTACGACATTTATTATCCGTCACTATTTATTTTAGTCCGATACGCGTT